>JAUZST010000666.1:0-17982 GCA_034779995.1 Parotocinclus haroldoi
TAACAAGCCGCACCTGGAGTGGAGAGAAGCGGTGATTAGAAGGAGGGGCTGAGCGAACGAGGGAGAGAGAGAGAGACCGAATCGGGATTCCTGACATATATATGTATGTATATATATATATAGATATGTATATATGTATATGTATATGTATGTTTATTGTAAATTTGTTTCATTCCCAATAATTTTTCAGATAATACATAATAGTACAACGACTATATGTATGTGCGGCACAGAATTTTTGTCATGTTGAAAACAGCAGTGCAACCTAAAATTCAGGAAGCACATTTATGACAAAACAAACAAAACAAAGAGAAGCAATAACATGTCCAACCCCCGAAAAATCTCCCAGATTTAATTGCCAATACCAATATTCTTCCCATTCTCAGAGGGTCCTAGATCCTTTACGATGGACTCTTCGCTTTGGCTTAGTCCATAGGTTTTCAGTGTGGGTTTGATAGAGACACCATCACTGATGGAACAATGAATTTTGCATTCTGAATCAGAACATCCGTCTATGAACTCACTCTCAACAGAATGTGGGACATGCAGCAAGACAATGAACCTAGTCCTTCAGTACAGTAGTCCTTCTACCAAACATTAAGTATGTTTAAATGAATAATTTGCACATTTGCACACTTTCTCGCCTAACATAGCAAGCTGCCATGTAAACTATAAGGTTTGTATTTGGTTAACTGACTTTTCACTTCCATGTTAAGGACTGATGAAATGCAAAAAAAAAATCCTAAAAGTCATGACTCTATTAAAAACCTTATAACAGACAAACCAGTTGGTTGACTAATGAATTATTTCTCTTCACAGTCACACCTTTTACTCAGAAGCTTGAGAGTTAAGAGTTTACTAAAACAACACAATTCCTGGCACCTTGCTAGTTAAAAGGGACTGTGCTTCTTCTTTAGAAAGCTATTATTAGCTGACCTTAGGATAACATGCAGTTAACAAGCAAATTGCCACTGAATGTTTATATTATATAGTCACTGGTTTGCACAGGCAAGAGAAAACAGACTAGGCACATTGAAGGTCATTTATTGAGAAAGTTAAAGGTTAGCTTTCATTTGTAATCATCTGACATGGTGACGTGAACAAATTTAAACATGACTCAAAATGCAGTACTTGTGAAAAGGCTGAACCACAGAACCCACTCATATTCTCAGTTTCTAACATATTTTTATGCATTAAGCTAAATCAGTGCATATTGTCCCCTGTTGTTTATACAGATGTGTTGGAGGTTAATCCTGCTCCTAATAATGGCTCCCATGGCAGCATGAACCACTTGCTACGTTTTCCACACTACACACCCCAACACCCAGTGGAGCAAAGGGCACCAGGCCAGTGCCCACTACACAGCCTGGAGCCTGCTAACCCTCTCGGCTGCTCCTGCGATTCTATGGTACACACACACTGACACGTGAAGTACCATAAATGTGTTTGGTTATCATTCTTACACTGATGTTCTAACATTGAAATTACAACATAGACAATTAAATACTTACACTCACATCTTCACAACACGTTGTTTATTCACATATTCACAACCGGCCATTTGAGTCTAACAATGGTTTTTGAGATATTGTTTTAATCCATGGTTCCCAACCTGGGGTCCCTTCACAAACATAACAAGAGGAGCGTAAGGCTTTGTTTGCTCTGAGGTACTCAGAGTTTATAAAAATACAATTTCCATATGCTAAATAAAACTAAATTAATAAAAAGTGAATACAAAGAGCTATAAGTGCTAAATAATCACTTATTGTACTCATAATGAATGACTATTATTTTTTATAAGGGTGTGTGTACAGGTTGGAAGGTTAAAAGAAGCATTATCAGCGTTGTATCTTTTCTAGCTAAATGTTTAGCTATCTTGAAAAGAAAAGAAAACAGACAAATCTATTAAAGGAACCCGAGAAAAAAGCTATATACGAAGGCTATATACGAATATAATTACAATAAATGAATTTGTTTTTAGTGTGTGTTACATACTCGTGGGTGGGGGGCTCGAAGGAAAAAGGTTGGGAACACAGGTTTAAATAACGAACTAATTTAAATAATCTAACAAGTGTGTTTGTTGCAGGACATCAATAATATAAACTCTCGCCTCAACCTGACCGTTGATGAAGGTAATTACTTACCTGACTGCTATACCTGATAAAGGACACACAGATAAATATAAATATTATATTTTATGTTTGACTGAATAGAAGACAAGGTACAAATCAATGTGACAAATATAGAGTATTATGCAATAGGGAATAAAAAAAACTACGGTATAAATATTTTATATTGTAGAATAAGTAATGAGAGAGTTTAAATATGTCCAAAGAGAAGGGTCACAAGTGCTTGTGTCTTTGATGGGAAAGGTTTATTGTTATTGCATGCTCAGTGAAACCAGAGGTGAGTAAGGACATTTTTTTCATATAATACTGTAGGTAATGAGTAACACAGGCAGTCTAAAACACTAGCCTATTTATGTGACTCAGTTAGGGCATCACATGCAGATAGGAGTCACTGGTGGTTTCTGAGGGAAGTGAGGTCGTCCAAGGACCATCCTGCATACTGCATCATACTGCAATAGGTCACTGTGATGGACTGTTATATCATTTAGGGTAAATTTATGCCTCTGCCCTATTTATAGCCATGGACTACAGTAGCACACATACAGTGGTGCATGAAAGTATTCGAACATTTCAGAATCTTTATGATTTCTGCATAAAAATGAGCTAAAACAGTTAATCCATCATTAGTGGATTAGTCCGATAAGTGGATAAAGAGAACCAAGTTAAACAACAGATGTATCATTGCTATGCTTGGTAATTTATTTATTGAAGAAAGTAGGCCAAGAGTAGACAAGTAATAGGAATGAGTAATGATATACTTTGTGAATGGCAAAAGTATGTGAATCTTTAGTATCTGGTGTGACTCCCTAGTGGACCAATGACTGTAGCTAATCATTTCAGGGAGCTGTCGATCAGTCTGGGATTGGGATCAGCTTGGGAAGCATCAGACTGGGAGAATATAAGCTCATTCCTTTGTACAGTACAGCTTTAGTTCTGGAATGACGGTGTGCTCAAATGTTTTTGCTAGGGGTCGCTGTTGCAGCACTGGCAAATAATCCCCTAGAAGTCTCCCACTTCTCAGACTTGTCTGCATGTGTTTGCATTTTCATATATGCAGCATTTAGCACAGTCATATCCAGACCGACTTACAGCTCATTCATTCTTACAGTAAACAGTTCAAGCAAATTGTATAGTCCAGTAAGTTATCTGCTACACCACCAGAACATTTACAGTGTGTATGGAAAGTATTCAGACCCCTTTAAATTTATCAATATTTGTTTCCTTGCAGTCATTTGCTAAAATCAAAAAAGGTCATTGTATTTCTCATTAATGTACACTCAGCATCCCATCTTGACAGAAAAAAACAGACATGTAGAAATATTTGAAAATTTATTAAAAAAGAAAAACTGAAATATCCTCTCCAGTTTCATCAGGTTGGATGGTGAACATTGGTAGACATTTTCAGGTCTCTCCAGAGATGCTCAATTGGGTGTAGGTCAGGTCTCTGGCTGGGCCAGTCAAGAATGGTCACAGAGTTGTTCCGAAGCCACTCCTTTGTTATTTTAGCTGGGTGCTTAGGGTCATTGTCTTGCTGGTAGGTGATCCTTCAGCCCAGTCTGAGGTCCTGAGCACTCTGGAAGTGGTTTTCTTCCAGGAGATGTCTGTACTTGGCTGCATTGATCTTTCCTTCAATTGCAACCAGTCGTCCTGTCCCTGCAGCTAAAAAACACCCCATGGCATGCAAACCTCCCCAACAAACGAAAGTGCATTTTGTGCTAAACAATAAACTATTTGGGTAATAATTTAGATCAAAGGTTACTAAGGTGCAGTGATATATTGAAATGACCTAAAAGTAATGTAAAAGTAATACATCCATGTTTGTGTTTGGGTGGGTGTGTTATCAGTGTCCATGACTGAAAGTAAACACCTGTTATTCGGCCGACCTATAATGCTGCAGTCCAGTCCAGATTACTGTCTGTTGCATCACCATGGATTTGTCAGTGCTTACAGCAAAGACCTGCTCATGCCTGTCTGGAGCTCATTTACCATCGATAAACCAGTGAGTATGAAAGCACGAAATGAAATTGATGCAAAAACAGGCAGCATGTATCATACTGTGAGATCCACTGATATACTGGAAATGTTCATCAGAGATTTTGGTCCGTATTGACATGATAGCATCACACGGTCACTGCTGATTTGTCAAATGTCAGCAACGAAGAAGATAAGATGAGTGTTGAGGCCATTTGAGAGAACTGAACTCTCTGAACTGTCATTTTCACAAAACCATTTTGAGATGATTTGAACATGATTGACATGGTACACTATCCTGCTGAAACTAGCCATCAGAAAAGCTGGTCAACAACAGTACAGTGTTCCTTCACCACTTTATGGTTTACCTTTCGTGGACTCGGTGCATCGCAGGTTTCCGAAAAATATTAATGGAAAAAATACATCGCAAATTCTCGCTGTTTCCCGGGTTTTTACGGAACTTTTACATTTAAAAAATCACAAAATTGATTAAAACAGATATTCAAAATATTAATTCTAACAAGGAATGTTATAAATCACAAAATATGAGGATTTACAGTAAATAGCTGTTGTATCTACTCAGTGTGTAGGATATGACCTGCTGTAAGCTCGTTATAAAGTGATACGAGTGATGTATGGTGCGTTAAGTAAAGAGGATGTTCGATTACTTCAGCGTGTTGCTTGATTAATACACTACAGTAGTGTATTTACTCAGCAGACGAATACTAACAAAAACGAGAAGTAAGACATGACAGGTTTTTGTCTGCGGTGTTGTGTTCTCTGTTTGTGAAAGTTTCATTATAGACTGAAAGTTCTATGACTAAAATGGTGTATAAATACTAAAATAAATATAGTATCCCTACTTTGCGGATACACGAGGGAACCCCCATAAACGAAGGAAACACTGTACTCTTGTTGTGTTTAAACAATACTCAATTCATATTGATAGAAATTATCCCCTTCACCATTATACACCACTGCCACTAGGCTCAACCATTGATACAAGACAGGATGGATCCATTCTTTCATTCAGCAACAGCAGTCCTTCCCAGCTCTACGGTGTTAATGCATTTTACATGTGTCTCTGAAATCTCCTGATATTGAAGTTTTCTTCAATATGGCAAAATAGTTGGGTAGTTTTGGGACTTCCCCAGCCAGGACATTAAAATGCCTATTTTACTTTCATATGAAGTTGAAATAACCCAGAAAGTTCTTCCACATCGTCTATGTCTTTAGGTACTACAATTATTTTAATGTGACCATACAAGTAGAGTGAAAGTACGTGTTTCCTGGTGTAGGCCGGAGGTGGTTCTGATTCATTGCCTCCAGTGATAGCAGACTGTCTAAGAGCTGATGTAAGGATTCCATCAGAACAGAGTCCCACCTGTGACCAGTACCCCCAGGCCAATAACATCACGCATGCCTTCCTTTACCCACCGAGTACGTACTGCTATTACACACCGACACATTCAAACCTACCCACATGTACATCTAACACATGACAGGCATTACATTTTGTGGTAAGTAGCTTCTTAGCAGCACAAAAATCGGAAAAATCCTTTATTCAATAAAATATCTCAATAAAATCAGTTGAGGTCATACACAGTGTGAGTATATACAATCCCAAATCCAGTGAAGTTGGGACGTTGTGTAAAACATAAATGAAAACAGAATACGATGATTTGCAAATCCTTTTCAAACCCACATTCAATTGAATACACTACAAAGACAAGATATTTAATGTTCAGATACATTATATTGTTTTTTGAAAAATTTAACTCATTTTGAATTTGATGCCTGCAACGCATCGGAGATTTTGTCTTTGGATCTTTGCACTGATACTCTGAACAGTCCTTTTCCTCTTTGGCCCGGAGGACATGACATCAATGATTTCCAAAAGCAGTTTAAAATGAGGACTCGTCAGACCACAGGACACTTTCCCACTTTACATCAGTCCATCTCAGATGAGCTCATGCCCAGAGAAGCTGGCGGCGTTGATATATGCCGGTATAAGCTGGTTGTTGATGTATGGCTTTCACTTTGTATGTTAGAGTTTTAACTTGCACTTGTAGATGGAGAGATGAACTGTGTTCACTGACAATGGTTGTCTTATGTCTTCCTGAGCCCATGTGCTAATATCTGTTACAGAATGATGGAAGTATTTAATGCAGTGCTGCCTAAAGGATCGAAGGTCACCGGTATTCAATTCAATTCAGCCTTGCCGCTTACCTGCAGAGATTTCTCTTTTCATGATATTATGGATATCATATGATATATGATGAAATTCATTGCAATTGCCTGATGAGAAACTTGTTCTTAAACTGTTTGACTTTATGTACAGACTTTATGTACTGTACAAGCACTTACTGTCCGTGCTTGTGAAAGACTGAGCCTTCCGGGGATGCTGCCTTTATATCCAGTCATGACGCTCTATGTTCTTAACGGGTGTTTTTTTGGCATTCCTCAACTTTCTCAGTCTTTTGTTACCTCTTTACCAACTCTTTTGGAACGTGTTGCAGGCATCAAATTCCAAATGAGTAATATTTGCAAAAAACAATAAAGGTTGTCCATTTGAACATTAAATATATTGTTTTTGTTGTGGATTTAATTGAATATGGGTTGACAAGGATTTGCAATAATCCATCGCTACTGGCATCAGTGGCCATTTCAGTAACACATCATATACACACATATTACATGGTAACATCAAGACCAGCCATATGTATTCACTCAAGTCAATGTAAATTTTGCGTAATTAGTTAACCTAAGATGCATGTCTTTGAACTGTGGGAGGAAGCCGGAATACCCAGAGTAAACTCTCGCTGACACATAGAGGACAGCAGCGGGGCCACCCACCGAGTCACCAATGCACCCAAATAACTGACGAAAACACAAACAGACAAAGGGAGATAACGAGGCAATAATGCTAATTGTTGTCCCACCCTGTTTTTATTGTGTTTGTTTATTTTTTGGTTTTGATTTTGAAATAAATGCAAGTATGAAGGTGACTAGAAGAAGCATTTTCAGAAATTACTGGGTTTCTGTTGCAGATCTGAACAGTACAATAATGGAGCAGTATGACGGTTTGATTTTAAGTAACATTGTTCCCATGTATCCGGAATTCAAGAGTAAGTTCCTGCAGCTCTTCAGTTCAAGTTCACCATAGCCATCAAGTGAATGACTCACACTAATGACTGTGTATATGTGTTTATGCATTATGTAGAGCTCTGGAGGTATTTCCAGGATACTTTACTGCGGAAGTATTCAGCACTTTATAACAGCATCAATGTACTCACTGGACCTGCATTCGACTACAACTATGATGGCCAGTATGATACTGCAGACCAGATTGAACAGTATGTTTTATTATTCTTTCTTTAAGATGTTTCTTCTATCATATTATGCTTCACATCATGCATGGCACATCATGAAGACACAAAATTCAATAAACCTTATAAAGCATTCCTTTCAATAGGTACCATTATTACAACAGCATATGCAAGCTATTATCTCAAGTGCCAGGCATGTATGCTTTACTTTTTTGTGTTTATGCGACACAGTTTGATATATTATTAGGGAGTGTTCAAATAGTTTACAGCTACCTTCGTTATAATCTAAGAGAGCTATATATGGTATGTACATTGACGATCAGAATGCCTCACGTGGTCAAGTAAATATGTTTACCAATGCTATTTATGTCTACTATTTCTAATAATGACAGTCCTAATTTGTGCGTGTTTTTGTGTATGCCTGTGTGTAGGTTTGTTCCCGGCACAAGTATACCCATCCCCACACATTATTTTGCAGTCATGACAAGCTGCTCTGACCCAAACCATTTAGTGAGTGAGTGTGCAGAAGAATTACAGACTGTGTCGTTCCTAATTCCGCATAGAGATAACACCTCAGAGAGCTGCCTGGTGAGTACACAACCGGTCTGTACGTTTGATCCAGCTCCTATGATTAATACAAAGTTCTCACAGACAGACAGACTCCACGATCATCAAGAACAAAAGAAAAATAATGTGCATAATACAGATGTGCAAGCAGGGCAATAGATATGAAACTAGGGAGGGTTATTTATGAACTGGATAGAAGAACAGAAATGTGGTTATGTGGGTGGATGGATATATATATATAGAGAGAGAGATTATAGAGATAGAGAGATTATAAATGAGGAAATGTAGATGTAAATGCCATTGACAGACAAATAAAGAAGTGTATAGAATAGACGGATATATAGATGGATATATATATGTTTTTTCGGAGGCTGTGACATGGAGACTGTCAAAACTGTAGGGAAATGTGAATGGAGCAAAGTATATATATATATATACAAACAGGTGCTTCCAACCCAAAATGAAATTAACATTTAGAGGATTTAGCAGATGCTCTTACTCAGAGTAACTTAGTTATCAATTGTGGGTTAAGGGTCTTGTTCAAGGATGTAACTGTGGCAGCTTGGTAGAGGTGGGATTTGGACCCTGGATCTTCTGGTCCATAGTCACAGTTAGTTAAAAAATTATATATTTAGTTTTTCCTTTTCAATAAATTTACAACTGTTGTCACATTATGGACTATTGAGTGCAGAGCTATCGAATATAGAGCTATAGAATAGCTATCCATTTTAGACTGCAGAGGGGAATTAAACGTTACACAAAAAAGCCAAACTAGGTTATCAAATAGGCTGGTTAACAAACAAGCTTATTCAGTAAGTCAGTGTGCCTGTATATTCCCTTGGGTGCCACTTTGTCTCAGTTTTCTTGATGTGTGTCTGAAAGGGTGCCATGCCTCTCGTGGGGTTGCTGCAGCAGTGGCACACCGCTCCCACTTCCACCTCCCTACAGCACCCATGTATTGCATCACAAGCATATTAACATTTGAAAGGTTCCAGTGAATTTGGATACCTGAATGCATGTGAAATCCACTGGAAGCCTTTATGTCCAATTCTGAACTATTTCAGTTTTGTATTGGATGCATCATTTCAGCTGAGTGACTGCTGCCTTCACAATATCTATAAATATGAACTGTTAATGGACTTCCACAGAAGGTTTATCAGGGATGAATGGAATTCTATCATTGTCTAGTATTAGCATCTTAACTTGGAAATCTACAGTTAAATCCAATCTATTTTTACTCTGTAAGCACATTATCTCATCCATCACTAGTCTTTTCACTTTTATTAGTGCTGCAGTGGTAGTCAAAAGACAAAAGATCAACATGTCAGCTGCTCTTCATTTCCAGATGCATGGTTCAGAAGATTTGTCTAAGCCCATCTATTTTTCTTATGAGCAAAACCATTGGAACAGATAAACTTCAAATAGATTAAACTGAATAACACTTAATATTTAGTTGCAAAGTTTTTGCTTGCAAGAACTGCATTAAACCTATGACCTATGAACCTATGTTTCAACATCACTAAATAATGCCCCTGATAAACTTTTTAGTACTTTTGGCAGTGTGTTTAGGGTCATTATCTTGCTGAATAATGAAGGATCTCCCAATTAGTTTGATTGCATCCTTCTTTAATTTGACAGACAGTTGACGCCTCTGTACTTTTTTTCATGAAGTTTTTTTTTGCAAACAGTAGCTTGAGATACCTTCACTACTACCCTCTGGAGGTTGTTGCTGACATCGCTAACAGTAGCTTTATGAACTATGAGTTTTATGAGTTTTTTTGAAGGACAGTGTTTCTGTCATCAACTGCCGTAATTATCTTTGGTCTACCCATTCTAAATCTGTTACTTAGTACACCAGTAGCGACTTTCTTCTCCAGGACACTCCAAACGGTTGTACTAGCTAGCTATGGCCAATATTTGTGCAGTGCCTCTGATTGATTTTCCAGCTTCTCTCAGCTTCACAGTTGCCTGATTTTCACCCATAGAGAGCACTCTGGTTTTCGTTTTTGGTACTCCTTTAGATAATAATGCACAGTCTGCACAGGTGAAACCCAAATCTGAAACTGAGCATAGATATGCAGCTATATTTATTGTTTGAATAATCAATGTAACAGGACAAACTTGGGCTAACACAACACACCTCACAGTCACATGTTCAAATACTTTTGCTCACAAGGAAAATAGATGGATTCAAAAGGTACTATCTTCTGAACTGTGTATCAGTTGTAAATACCTGGAAATAAAAGCTGAAATGTTGATCTTTTGTCTCATATTCATATTTTATGTCAAACCCAAATGTTATCAGTCTATATCAATAATAAAAGGACTGGTCCCCCTGTTCCAATACTTAGAGGGGAATGTATATGGTGTGCTAATGCCATATAAAACAATGCAAGTAAAACGATTGACATTCAGGTTTCAATTGAATACCTAACAGAGGAAAGCAGCTTAAGCTACAGTTAATTAATTTAGTTAATTAACATTAACTTTCTGTGGTATATAATCACTATTATCATAGATGAGCATCTAACTCAAAATATTAGCGTTAAAACAAATGTATTGCTAACTCAGTGCAATTTCTACGTCTCACTGATATTTACTAAGGCTTGCATGGTAAGTACATATGGCATATAGTAACCAGAGTTGTATTTGCCTGCAGAATGACCAGGAAGAGTCTCAGTGGGTGGAGGACTTGCTCTGGTTCCACCAATCACGTGTCAGAGACATTGAGTGGATTACAGGCTTGGACTTCTTCCAAAAGAGTGGACGACCAATCCCTGAGCTTCTGCGGTTAAAGACCCGACCCACTGTTGCCATTAAAAGGAAACAATAAAACACTTATATAATGTCATTGTATATAGTACTGGTACATTGACTGGACACTTCATTAGGTACACCCATTTAAGCTGTTAATGTAAATATCTAATCAATGAAACTCGGTTAATTTAGACATGTAGACAGCCTGCTGAAGTTTAAACCAAGCATCAGTATGAGTTAGTAGAAAGGCAAGAGTAGCACAAATAACCACTCATTAGAATTGAGATGTGCAGAAGAGGACCTCTGAACGCACATGTTGAACCTTGAAGCAGATGTGCTACAGCAGCAAAACATCATAGCAGGTACCACTCATGTCAGCTATGAACAGGGTGCACACAAGTTTACCGAAACTGAACCATGACTGCACAAACATTGCCTGGTTCGATGTGTCTTGATTTTTGCTGTGACTTTCAGTCAGAATTTGGCATGCACATCATGAACATTTGGATCCATTCTGCCTTGTATCAATCATTCAGGTTGCTGGTGGTGTGTGGGCAATATTTCCGTGGCACACTTTGGGACCCTTATTACCAACTGAGCATCTTTTAAATTTCATAGCCTACCTAAGTTATGAGAGATTTGCATCATGGCTGTGCAGTCAACAAATCTGTAGCAACTGCAAGATGCTCTCATGTCAATATGGGCCAACATCTGGAATGTTTCCAGCATCCAATCCAGTAGTAGCTATGTGTACCTACTAAAGTGGCCAGTGAGTGTATATTCCATGTTATGCAAAAGGATTTCTGGTTAAATTTCCTGTTATAAGTCACCTGGTTGTCTGTATTAGGAGAAGTGGATAGGAGCAAACTTAGATCTGTCACATTTCGGCAAATTTGCAGTGTTCGGTTAGTGTCTTAGTAAAAACCACCTGCTAGTAATGGCAGTTCTGAGGGAGCTGTCTGGATTAAAATTCTAAATGGGTCTTGCAGATGCTGCATTTACAAATGGCCAGAACATTTTTTGGATAGGTTTCAGACACTGCCCGACCAAGCGGGGGTAAAAGTTTTACTATAGATTTACTAAAATTTGCAGAAATATTGCATACTAAAGTTTGTTTCCTGTGAGGGTTGTATTAAATGTAATTTATTTTTACCAAATCAAAAATGTCCATTTAAAAGGGTACCTAAGCTTTTACCTAAGACTGCATAGTCGTAATAAGTTATTCCAAATAATTATCCGACCAGTTAATAAATACTTTTAAAATGCTTTTTAAGAAGATACTTTTCTATAGAATCTATTAAAGTCTCTCTCTCTTGAAACGTTATTTTGAATGTGTGCATTATTTAATTATTTTGTGGTTAGAAAATCAGACATATGGTATGCCAGGCTCTAAAGGCTATTGCAATTAGCAAAACCAAAAACGCTGCCAAAAGTATGATGATCTAATCAGATTATATCATCAGTCCTTACAACTGGCAGAGCAATGACTCAAAGCAAACATTATTTCAGACTGTAAGCCTTATTTTACTGTACTTGACCTTAATATATCTGTTGTTCCTCATAATTGTTCTATAATGTAGTAAAAGTGCATCCCAGAAAACTGTTAATGCAGCAGGTACATAATAATGTTCCGTAGGAATTGTATGAATACATTGTTCAGAAGAATTGTGACATACCTCTTGCACACACACATACACACAAGCTTCCACACACCTAAATAAACTGATTACATTGATTTTTTTTGTCCTTTCATCACATCTTCCTAACTAATTTACTGAACGTAAAAAATACATAGCATTTCATTGAACATCAGAAAAACAAATCAAAATTCAAAGAAAGTTTTTCTATTACACATATAAAATGCAAACTCAGTTATTGTGATTGAGTAGCAAGTGACAAACTCATGGAGGAGTAGCATGCCAAACTGGATTAAAATTAACTGTTAAGTAGTTTGTGTGGTCACCCAAGCACACTGACAGTGATGGGGAATGGACAGGATCAGACTGTCCAGAAATTCGAGGTTCCAGGATCCTTTTTGTATTCATTTTGAAATATTCCCTAATTTTATATAGCCCCTAATATATATAGCACTCTCAATGACACAAATCAACCCCAACGTGCTGCACAAATTCATACACATATAAACATAATAACACATAAAAGTAAAAAAAAAAAAACATTAAACCCATCATAATCTCCAATTAGCCCACTTATAGAAATAAGTTTCCAAGGATTTGTGTTTGGTAGCTATCCCATTAAGTGCCAAAGAGGAAAAGGACTGTTCAAATTATTATCAGCTCTGATGCTATGGGGGTGTGTTCGTGCCCATGTCATGGGTAACTTGCACATCTGTGAGGCACCATTACTGGCGAAAGGCACATACAGGTTTTAGAGCAACATATGCTGCGCTATTCACGCAACGTCTTTTACAGGAACCTCCCTGATTATTTCAGCAAGACAATGCCAAGCCGCATTGCTGTTGAGCAATTTAAGTACATCAAGCAAAAATAGGAAATAATTCCACATACAAAGCTTCAACAATTAGTGTCCTCACTTACTGAGTGTTGCTAAAAGAAAAGGCATAGCATAACATTGTCTTTAGCAATACAGATTAGGTGAGTAACTAAGTTCATGGAATTTTTAAGTTGCTGAAACTGCTCTGGTCAACTGAAAGTGTTATGGGTGTGGAACATCTTAACCAACATTTGCTCAGATCATAAGGTCGTATGATTAAGGTTGTAAGTCACTCTTGATAATTGCATCTGCCAAATGCTGTAACTGTAAATGCTGAAATAAACTGTAACACAGAAATTTATAACTGCACACATAGTAATTCAAAACACAGGCATCACTTAGGGCATAATTGCTACTTGGATATTTCAATGGGCGTAATGGTGCAGTGTATTTTCTCCAGTACACGAATGGCTATCCATTATTTGGTTATTCCCAGTTTGAACATAAACATGTTTTACTTGAAAAACATACAATAATGTTGTACAATTTCACTTGCAAATAAATACTGCAGCTATAAATCACTCTGTCGCAGGACATTAATTATCTTGCATTAAATGTTGTTTTACTGGCATGATGGGATAAAGCACTGTGACACATTTCCCTAATTATACTGAGCTATATCAATACAAACCAGATGAGGGCTCCATGTTCATTGTCTACCAGCATCAATACAGCAGAGGGTGGCCTCGAGGCCCTGGTAATAGCATTTGTCCTGCTCGTTAGTCCTGGGGTGGAAGCCTGAGGAGAAGCTAGTGGTCCCCCAATTCATCGCACCAGACCTTTGGGAGAGGACTGGGACAACTCTAGACTCTGACACGTCCACTTTCACAACAAATTGTAGGTCTGGGTCAGGCTGGGGCCAGGATGAGGACTGGAGTGGAGGAGGCCTTATCGGCTCTTGCGGAGCATGCAAAGGGGATATTAATCGAGTAAGCTGAATGGCAATCTTACTGTAAGCAGGAATGAATCTCCTGTTTAATTTGTCAAGCCCTAGGAAGCACTACAAGTCCTTATGGTTGGTGGAAGTTGGCCACTTTCACTTCTGCCCACATCTTTGCCCAGATCTTGCTGGCTCGATTACAAAGCCCAGAAAAACCACCATGAGCTTGTGGAACTCATCCTTTATGCTGGGTCCTTTTGAAAGTATGCTGGTGTGGGACACTTTTCATCCGCGGTACTGGTGAGCTGCTTTACTGTAAAAAGTCATGCATTGGAGACAGAAAATTATTGCAGAAAGGCTTCCCACAGTTAGGAGAGTAGTTTTCTAACAAGGAATAATCACATTATTTTTAAATAGGACAATTCCTCTGCCTACAATGTGAAGACCATGAAGAAGTGGCTTAAGAACAGACCTATATTTTGGCCTGGTCAGATCTGAAGTCTATAAAAATAACTCATCTCACACTGAACATTTTACCCACAAAATTATTTGTAGTTGAGAGCATATAAAGTTACATTTTTTGTGTATATTATTCATCACTCACTGCATGATCTCAATGTTTGTTCATTTACCTCGCAGCTGCAAATTCACAATTAAAGTTCCTGAACAGAACTAGTTGTTTTAAATGGAATGAAAGATAAAAGTCACTGGATATGTTTTAATATTTCAGTTTGAGCGCAGATGCGTGAGCTATAGGTAATATATAAATAAAGGAAGAATAAAACAGAGTGGGTTTCTCCCAGGTCCACCGGTTTCCTTCCACAGTCTATGATCATGCATTTAGGTTAATTGATTGCTATGTAACTCTTACATCCATCCCATCTTTACGACTTCTGCAATCCGCCTCGGCATGCTGGATATTATCAATCTTGAACGATGGCAACCCATTCTCGTCTAATCAGGGCTTGGAGTTGATCGCAGTTTCGTTTTTTTGTTTACCCTTTTTGAGGTTTGACCACAGGTACACAATGGGATTGAGATCTGGGGAATTTTCTGGGCATGGACTCAACATTTCAATGTTTTGTATACCAAGCTACGTATTACGTTACCACTTTTGCCTTGTGACATGGTGCTCCATCGTGCTGGGAAAAGGGATCTCCAAATTGCTCCTGAACTGAAAATTTGCTTCTGGATGGTGTTTTGATAACATTCCTTATTTATGGCAGATTTTAGCCGATGTTTCCTTCCTGGCTCTTAATAGCTGATAGTGAAACAGGTATTTACTGTGCTTAACCTTTTTAGAGACAGATTTGCTAACTTGTTTACCTTTTAAATTCTGCCTGTAGATATCTGTCACATTGGTCTGTGCATTGGTTGTGGCAACTAATAACTAGTCTAATAGGTGGGAAAAAGCAAGGCAATAGATATTTTTGTAAGGTTTTGATCACTCAGACTTGTGCTAATTTGTGTTTTATACCAAACATTGAAATATTTTTATGAGTTTTATTTTTGTACAAGAAGACTAGGAGAAAATGTAAGTGCATTTTCATGTTTCCAGCATTTTCCCTGAACTACAGGAGGCACAGGTTTGAGCAGTGGATTTTCTGACCAATGGTTTGATCATTAAAAGCTGGACAGTTAAGGTTGGCCTATTTTTGCCTAGGAGCGTACATACTTGGAAAAGAGTTATTAGCAGCGGTTTGCACACAGCACTGTCTACAATAGTTGCATGGAGAAAGTCATGATCGGAAGCTGTACACATTGGAAAAAGTGCTCATAAAAATGTACATTATAAGCTCCTTTATGAAGGTGCCTATAGTGACTCTCAGCTTCTCAGAAACAGAACTCCAGAGCAGGGGTAAAAGCAGATTCTTCACTCTTTAATTATGTTTTGGGACCTCACAACATATTGCTATTAGATGGCCTAGGTGCCCAGGTTGGAACAATCTAGCAATTCATTTACTAGGATAGATGGACTTAACTTTATTTTAATTTCATAGTCCGAATAGATGGCAACGAAATGCAGTTATCATCTACCAGAAGTGGACAGCATGGTGGCTCGGTGGATATCACCGTTATCAGCAAGAATGTTCTGTGTGGAGTCTACAAGTCCTCCCTGTATCTGTGTGGGTTTATTCTAGGTACTCTGGTTTCCTCTCAAAGTCCAAAGACATGCATGTTAGGTTAATTAATGTCTCTAAAGTGGCCCTTAGTGTGTGACTGTGTGCATGATTGTGTGTGCCCTATGATGGATTGGGTCCCTGTCCCTGTCAGAGTTACCGGGTGGATTAAGCGGAAGATAATGTATGGATGGATGGATCTACCAGAAGTGCAAATAGTAGCAATGGGCAAATATTTAAATAATATAAAGTTGCCAGAAGAGGTAATAAATACTGGGAGTGTAAATGTGGGTTTATGTAAAGAATATATGAGGAATATAAAAGTATATGGTACATATTATAAAACTGTTAAATACATGTATAAAATAAAATAAAAAAAGTAATAACTTATAAATAACAAATAATAATAAGTCCAGATGTTGGTGTACAGTGTAAGATATACAGTGGACAATGAGTACAAGGAGTGTTAAATAGTCCAGTGTTTGTAGTATGGACAGTGGTTTAACTGGTATAAAGTGGAGTTCAGTGTAGTGTAGTGAGTTTAGTTGTTTATTTGCATGGTGAGGAGTTCAGCAGAGACTTGGATAACGGGAAGAAGCTGTTAGCTATTAAACTTCATCAGGGTTGAATTGTGTATTGACCTATCTCCAGCCTCTTGGCTAACTAGAAGTGTTAACCCTGGAACAAAATGTTCAGTTATTGTAGAAGCACAAAACAACACAATGCATATTTTTAATTTAAATTGTATAAGGTTCAGCCATGCCACTCCAGTGCAGCAGGTGGTACTAATGCATTGACCAAAAGTCAGTGGATCATTTGGAAAGGTGTCCAAACTTCTGTTTTATTTACTCTGAAAAGTATTTGAAAAGTCTTTGTTTAAATGTGCAGAAATCTACTTCCATGTAAATCGCGTGGTGGCCGGGAAAGCCCAAATGCACAGCAAGTTAGCATAGGCAAGTTCAGAAACAAATGCAAGTTTAGAAATGTGATGCATGTTCAGAAATGCTGCAAGTCACAACACAACCCAAGATTTCCAGAGAAGTCATTAGCATGCTACACCACACATAACAAAGCAACAGCTACAAGGTAAGTGAAAGCAAGTCATATTAAGTTATATATACTTCTAACTATGATTGCTAGGGATGTCGTCTTTATATACAGGCGAATCCGGTTAATGGGACCAGCCGCTTAATTGGACCAAATCCTAAAGTACCAAAACAAATCCTATCATATACGTCTAATGTTATTCGATTATTTGGATCAAAATTCAGTTTAATTGGACCAAAGAACATGAGAGCGAATAAGAAAAAGAAGTCACAAGTCGCCACTTAGAGCGGATGCAATGTGGATCAGCGAGATATGGAATTATTTTTGGGATCCCCGAGGTCAGGAAATCCGTTGTGTTGACAAGAGCAAAACCAGAAGGTGGTGACCACGCCCACCACTTTCTTGATTTTGTTCAAGTCCGTCAAGAGAACACGTGAGATCACACTGGATAGGTTCTTCAAATGTTGACTGGAATTTAGTAAGAACTTGTTTTGTACAGTATTATGCTTCACATTCTGAGTATCTATACATTGTGTTGTAGATCGTTTCGAAAAACTTGGTTGCAAAATTATTTTTCAATGAACAGAGTTGGTAAGCAACAGTAGTTCTTGTTTGTACGTTCGCTATACGTGTATATCTCACAATAAAGGTTTAATAAACATTTAATA
>JAUZST010000666.1:18082-39205 GCA_034779995.1 Parotocinclus haroldoi
GTCTGTCTGTCTGTCTGGGTGTGTGTCTGTCTGTCTGTCTGGGTGTGTGTCTGTCTGTCTGTCTGGGTGTGTGTCTGGGTGTGTGTCAACAATGTACATTTGCATACTACACAACACGTACTCGAGTTTCTTTAGAGACACAAATACATACATATATACTGATTAGTTTTACTGTCAAATCATTCTAGTTATAAGACACAACTTTTAAAATGTACTTGTTTTTTTACTTGTTTACTCAAAATAATGTGACAATAGTGAAAATGTGTTTCATGCTGATCAACATGAATAAATTATTCCGAATCTGGTGTGCAGTGTGATATTTTATGATGGTCAAGGGTTAATGTTTCTGTTAGTGTTAGATTGTTAGAGTGCACCAATAATGTTCCAACTATAGTAGGTTATTTGTAAGTACATTTACAATTCGGTGGCCATGGTTACCGATGATTCACATTATGTGGGACTCAGTCACACTATATTATCTGTCTACACTCACAGTCACTTTATTAGGTACACCTCTTTAGCTCGTTGCCTATTTTATTATTTCAACTTACCAGAGGCTATAGACAGCTGTTGTTGTTGTTTACAATTACAGGTGCTGTTTGGGTGCTGAACCATTCTCAACATTGGTGCCTCAGACACAGCAATGCTGCTGAATTTGTTTATCACCTGCCGGACCTTTGATATAACTTGAGGGCCTTGTCCGGATGGGCTGTTATCTTGGAAGCCCAAAGTAGTGCTGGGTACAGGGCTGAAAGGACAGGGGCCATATCCCAATCAAGGTCACATGAGATGGCTTAGATGAAGCTGCAATCTGACATAATATTCTTGGGTCCTCAGAGGTCTTTTAACCTATGCACCAGGTAATGGTGAACTGTAACCAAGAGTATAACAGGGATAACCAAGCTTGGTGGTGGTTTACTGTTTTGGTGGACTTTAGGTATTCCAAATTGTGATGGGCATTATGGACCATGAAGGGGTGTGCAGCACTTTCTAGTCAGTGACTCCACTCATCTAGGTATTCAATTACTCATAATTGCATTCATCAGGGAAGGGGTTGTAAAAAGTAGTGGGCAACCAGGACCACCATCCAGAATGAAAGGTCAGCTGGGACAGAGGAGAAAGCTTTATGTATATCTAATTAATGTTATTTGAACAGTTTTCATACATTAAGTGCTTTAATTTATGGTATTATGTCTCTGTGTATCACTAACCTCAAGCCATCGATTTAATTTGGTTAGCTTACCTGCTTTATTTCCCCTGGTTTAAGATCAGGGTTATTACCACCTCTTCTTTACTAAGAAATTAGAAATACTCAGTTTCCATGGACCTTCTTGGGAAAATTCTCGGGAATTCTTTCTGGTGGCAGCTCAGAAAACTAGACAGATAATGCAGGAAAGAAAACAAAGGCAACAGAGACCCCTTGTTCAGCCTGCTTTTGTCTCTAAAGCCCTGTGTGTTTAGCTTTCTGACATAAGGGCCTTTCCTGAGGGTAACCTGAGCACTGAGATCTACATTCATGCCTCCAGCTACAAGACGGACCACTCATCAGTATTTGGTGCTAACTATGGTGGTTCTTGGTGAAGCTTTACTATACATGTGCTCTGAACCTCATCCCGACCCCTTCCTCCAAACAATTGTGCTAACATAACCTGCATTGTATGAAGTCTTCATGAATATAATAGTGTGTTTGTCTTTTTGGATTTAACTAGGTAGTTACATAGGAAACTGATATTTTATTGTCTTGTCAGGGTAAATGGGAAAAAACTGGGACTGGCTCTTGTTTATTGTTAAACACTTCAGTCTTTTCATTATCTTCCACTCTAGCATCTAGGGGCTGTTTTTGTCACTGTAGCAGAAAGTGATGTATTGGTTAGTGCAAATGAAATCATTAGTTTTTCAGCATGCACACATTCTCACAGTCAAGTTCACAAGATGTTACTTATAGCCAGTTCCATACAGCACCATTAAGTGGCATTTACACTTCAAACATTTTGAATGGTTTGTGAATGGTCGGTGCTAGACCCCGGCACCCTGACTGCTATTTGGTGTTGGGATAAAATCCTGAGACCGCATTGTCAGACCCTACAGTCCTGTGGGTCCAGGGTTCCCCCTGGTGCATAACAATGCCTTGTCTCATGTGCCAAGAGGTTGCAGGCAGTTCTTTTAGGACTGGGGAATTGATCACATTAACTGGCCCCCGGCTTGCCTGACCTAAATCCAGTAGAACACCTCTGGGACTTTTTGTTTCAGACGCCATCAAGTTGTATGTCAGACTGTCCAAGAGCGCATTGAGGCCCTGGTCCAAATCTGGGAGGAGATTTCCATTAGAAGCACTCCTTGACAGTGTCAATCATGCTTATAAGCAGGAAAAGGCCATACAAACTACAGAGTACCGGTTTGATTTGCTGCAATTTAATTTGGTCTAAATCAACTAGTCGGTTGCAACATATTTTCACTTTGATATTTGGGGTGTCTTTAAATTCTACCCTTTGTAGGGTGATCATTTCAATTTCCATCAAAAAATGTACTGTAAAAGAACCCCTTACAGAGAGTAGAAAAACTGATGCAGCAGGCTAGTTATTCGATGCATTTAGCCGAAATGTCATTGCAGCAACTCAAAATTATAATCCTGCTTGTATGAAACGACAGATGGACAAGCAATGGATGGTGTCCTCAGGGATCTCCTGCCAAATCACTATGCATGCCCTGGTTGGACTGAAGTAGATGGAGCAAACATAATGTCCCAGAGGTGGTGTTCTGGATTTTGGTCTTGTAAGATGGAGGCCAGTCAGTGGGATCAGTTCCTGCATCCTCCAAAAACTGCGTGACCACATGAGGCCAGACATAGTCGTGCAGCAGAAGGAACCCATGATTGCACCATCATAGGGTCTAGTCTGTGTATCCTTCCAGGGTAATGTCTCCTCAGACCATCACTGACCCACCACCAAATGGGTCATGCTGAATGATGTTGCAGGTGGCATACCGTTATTCATGGCATCACCAGATCTTGCCACATCTGTCACATTTGCTCAGATAAAACCTGCCATCTGTGAAAAGCACAGGGAACCAGTGGTAGATCTTCCAAATATGGTACTATATGACAAATTCCAATCCGATCTGGTGCTGGGCAGTGAGCACAGGGCCCACTACAGTACGCCGGGCACTCAGGCCACCCTCATAAAGCCAGTTTTTGAATGTTTGGTCAGATACGTTCACATCAGTGGCCTGCAGGACGTCATTTTGTAGGAATCTGGCAGTCATCTTCCCGTTCCACACAACGGAGCAGATACTGGTCTTGCTGAAGGGTTGACGACCTTCTACAGCCTTATCCAGCTCTCCTAGAGTAACAGCCCGTCTCCTGGCATCTCTTCAATAATCTTCAGACTGACACACGTTGATGTCCCATCCTGCAAGGGTTGGACTATCTGTGCGACCTCTGTAGGGTCCAGGTACCGCATCACCATATAAGCAGTGACATAAAAGTTTGTTGCACCTCTATCGGACATGGTAATTTCATTCACACCAATGGAGCTGAAACTGATTAACAACCCCCCCCCCCTTCTACCTAAGTGACCAGAACAAAATCCCAGAAGTTGAATTGAACTATAATCCGATTAAAAAGTGTTACTGAGTTTTTCAAGCTGTGTGTATAAACATAAATACATAGTGTCTCCCAAAAGTGAGTACATCCCTAATATTTTTGTAACTATTCTATTATAACTTTTAATGACACCACACTGCAGATTCGTAAATTAGTCAGTCTACAGCTTTTATAAGTGTAAATTTACTGTGCCCTCAAAATAGCAGGTGTTATCGCTTGAACACATAAGTATTGACAATGAACTCTCTGAGGATCAGACAAAAGGCATTATTGTTCTTCATAAAGATGTGTATACAGTATATACGGACCTTATATATATATATAGATAGATAGATAGATAGACAGATATATATATATACACTGCCTGGCCAAAAAATGGTCACCACTTGGATTTAACCAAGCAAACCTCCCATTGGATAATTACTGGATGGATGATTGTTACAGCTGGCAACAAATCATTTAAGCCTAATTGATGCAGTGAGTAGTTTCTCATTTGCTTCAAAAACATGTTAAAATACAGTTCCTGTAGTTAAGAAAAAGATGTAAATCTGTTTCAGAAGGGTCAAATTGTTGGAAAACATCTAAAAAGTTTGCAGAAACTACTAAAATCAGGTTAAGGACTGTCCAAGGCATTATTAAAGAGCCAGACCGTGAAAGATTGACAGTTGTCTTGTGTTCTTCCATTTCCATATAATTGAACCAACAGTTGCTGCCTTCTTACCAAGCTGTTGCCTATTGTCCTGCAGCCCAATCCAGCAATATGAATTGAATTCCAGTAATATGTCAATTTCCCTATTGTGGAACTAATGAAGGATTATCTAAACAAAATGGGACCCATTCACCTAGATGACCAATTAAGTTCTTAGGAGAACAGGTACATCTCTAACTTGTATTATATTTACATTTATCCATTGAGGAGTTGATCCTACTCAGGAAGAGTTGTAAAGTTCTTACAGAATTAGAGGTACTTTAAAAGCTAAGTGTGTGGTGCTGGAGCTGGTACCAGAACATCACCTCAGAGAGAAAAGAGAAAACGTAGTTACTTATTGGTTAGGAGCACAGAGTTTATTAACAATCACTGCTGTAGAGTTTTGTATTGAAATACACAGCTAGCAGTAGAATAGACGTAATAAGCAATTTGTGTAAATAAAAGCTTTTACTGTCGCTTTTGGAGGGTTTTTTTTCACGATGATGTTGCACTGTGTCACTAGAATGTAATTTTACAACCTCACAAAAGTCTGTGAGTGATGTAACTTAATGTCAAGTAATAAAGATGAAACAGTATCCATGCATAGCAACAGCTGCAGGGCAAACCGACCCAGGAATGCATTTTTAAACACTGTGATGAAATTCTGGGATGAATTATTTCAATGACAAACACTTCTGATATACAATCAGAAAATAGGTGACACTCTCACAGAGCCAGGTTCAAAACGTCACTGTCCAATGGGATTACAAGAAAATCAGTAAAGCGAACTGCAGTCATTTTCGCTGATGGTTTTCACTGGGCAGTTCGTTAAACCTAATGTGTAAGACATTGCTGCAATTTAAAGGAAAACATATCATAATTAAAATACTGTGCGAACAACTGGTATGCCATTTTCCACCTTGTAGTGGTAATGTATGGACCTTTCCATTTGCGTAACCACTGTACCACAGAGAAATATGTGACGTGTGAATGCAAAACCAGTTCCAGTACTAACCCCATTGTCTGAAACACGATTGCAATGGTATTTATTTATGTTACCTGCTAAATAACCAGCAAAGAGCTGTATTAGATCAGATTGGATTCAACTGTATTGCCATTACACATGTACAAGTACAATGCAACGAAAAAGTACAATAAAGCAGCAAGTGCAAAATGTGCAATATATACAGTACATACAGATTCTAGAACTGCGGCAATATAGTATAGAGATATTTTGAGGTTCTATAAACATGATATACAGATGGAATAATTTACAGGTAAAGTCATAATGGTAGGGATAACATGTATGTATAGAATATGCAGATGTGTGTATGTGTTTGGGTAAAAATAGAATTCATGCATTGACATTTTACACTATATAGCTTAATATTTATGTTTATTTGTGTTTTTTTTATCCATCATGCACCACTAACTTTTAAATCAAGACACTTTAACTCAAGCAACCCTTATGCTGTAATATTGTACCGATTAAATGAGACTTCGTGGCTTCATCTGTTTATTGTGAGGGATTATGAGAATTTGAGGGCTGAATATATTATGCAAATAAGTTTGGGCGTCTGTAGCCTCCAGGAGCACGGGGGGGAATCAGGGAGGGAATCAGGGGGGAAAAGCTACAGGAGAGGAGACTTGTAACACTTAAGCAGAAGTTTGAGTTGGTTCTGTTGAATCGGACAGTAAGAGGGAATTCCTGATTTCACATGTAGTGATAAATGAGTCAGGAATGGATACTATAACATATCCGATTAGGAAAAGATTGGCTTATCTTTTGTTGTTCGGTCTTTATCTGCTACATGAAGGTAAGTTTATGGTAATGTTTATAGACAGTTATCCTGCATTATGTCTACTTACGTTTACTCCGAATTCTACCAATTAGCTTAAACCTGTTTTTGTTCTCCGACGACTAAAAAGACAATTTCTTTTTACAGGGCGTATTTTGTGTGGAGCTGAAAGAGGGAATTTTAATTATCAGTATGACCCTGAAAGGTACGTTGTTTAGTTATTAGCTAGTAGTTTTTATTTAATATCGAACAAATCTGCCGATAGCAAAGTGTTTGCTTTGTTGTATATTTGTCTTAGCATGATGCTATTGTCTCGTGGTCAAGTGTTCATTACACAACGAACAAACTCTCTCTCTCTCTCTCTCTCTCTCTCTCTCTCTCTCTCTCTCTCTCTCTCTCTCTCTCTCTCTCTCTCTCTCTCTCTGTGTGTGTGTTTGAGACAGCAGAAGTACAATGCTGGCGAAATGGGAACCTTCTTTAGCGGTGCAGGTAGGATAGCTATAGATTAGAATATATCTAGCTCCATTCATTGTGTGCGTTTTCTTTTTAAATATATTTTAAAAGTCATTCATGTGAGGATGAGTATATAACATATATAACAAAGTTACTAATGGCCAGTTACCTGTTTACATTAAGAGCTCCCACAAGAGCACAGGTGACAGATTTGGCTCAAAACTGAACAGATCAGCTACTGCATTACTTGTTAAGGGATTTGAGGGAAACTTGTTTAGATGTTATTTTGTCGCACTCACATGCTGTGGAACTATAAGGAGCACCTTGACCTGTGTGGTTCTAGTGGGGAGCAGGGTCGCCTGACACCCCACCTCCGAGCCTATTGAAAGGAAGAGTGAGTTAGTTCACTCTTGCAAACACACTGCACCATTGTAGCCTACATTTAGGTAGAAAGGTATTGACCCCTTTAACTGGCCCCAGTACGGCTCATCCACTTCAAATGGGGTAGAACCAACTCATTCAGAAAAATTATGGAAAGTACAAACATGAGCGAGTGCTGAATTTAAACTTGAATACTCTTGCACAAACTAGAATTTGTGTCCAGCTCTGGTTGCCCACTCAGTGGGAATTTGGGTAGCAGGGTTTAAATGTAATTATTTACCATGGAGATGTCGTTCTACAGACACTGAAATTGGAAAAATATGCATGAATAATTGTAGCAGAATACATGATATTATATATGTTTTTAACTCAAACAGAATAAAATATAATGCTTATAAAAATGTATATTGAATTCATAAAGAAATGTTCCCTAATTTTTGTGAGAAGTGTAATATTACTTGTTAGTATTTTTGTTTTCTGAAGTGATCTTTGTCAAACCACATCATAATGGGTGCATGTCTACACTCTTCAGCAGGGCCTGATTTGAGGACGGTAAACTGCTGGCTTTGTTCTGTTATAGGAATAAAGGGTTTCATTGGGAGGTTGTAACAGGTGGTTTTAGATTTCTCCATTGAGACTGTCCCCAGGGTGTTACTATTCACAGTGTCCCTACCAAACTCCAAACTAGTCCCTACCAAAGTCCTGTACACACACACACACACACACACACACACACACACACACGTCTGTTTCGCTATCTTTGTGGATTTCTCATTTTCATAATGATTCCTGTAGGGAATTAGTGTTACGAATAACCTTAAACCTTAAACTCAGTAACCTGAAGGAAATGTTTTGGCTTGTTTCAAAAAAATTGGTCCTCATGAAGACCGCTCATATGTCCCCACACACTGATCCCCACAATGTAATATAAATGTGACACCAACCCTGGGATACACCGGCCTCTTTTAAGTGTTTTATCATGTTTCATGTGTTTAAAACTCCTGTCAGCACTGTGAAATTACTGACGCCACAGATAATTGCATGTACAAACAGAGGCACATGAAAGTCCCCAGAACCTTTTGACCACATATCAGATAGACTAAACCTAATTCATGTTGAGCAATGTTCTGTAACAGATTGGGGATGATCAGTGGGGGAGATTCCCCACCAGATATGAAAGACCAAGGAACCCCCAACTGGTGAAATTGGAGGTTGAAATACACAGGAACTGTTACCCATTTGACCTAACTGTGGCAGTGAACTGAAATATAACTAAATCATCAACAGATCGTAACTCGCTAAAGGTGTGATACAAACCAGAGAGGCGTTACACTCAGAACTAGTGCACTACCAACAGATCAGTCTGGTTTGTATCTGGTGATCTGCTCATGCCATGTGATACTGATCAAAGTATTTTGTTTGCAAGGTTGTTTTACAACCCCAATTCCAATGAAGTTGGTAGCTTGTGTGAAACATAAATCAAAACAGAAAATGGAGATTTGCAAATCCTTTTCAACCCATATTCAATTGAACACATTACAAAGACAAGATATTTAATCTTCATGGCATGTTCACCACTGTATTATATCCCCTTTCTTTTTAATAACACTCAATAAGTGTTTGGGAACTGAATACACTACTTGTTGGAATTCTTACCCATTCTTACTTGATGTACAACTTCAGTGGCTCAACAGTCCAAGGTCTCCGTTGTCATATTTTTGTGCTTCATAATGCACCACACATTTTCAACGGGAGACAGTTCTGGACTGCAGGCAGACCAGTCTATCACCCGAACTCTTTTACTACAAAGCCATGCTGTTTTAACACGTGCAGAATGTCTTGCTGAAAGGCAGGGACGTCCCTGAAAAAGGCGTTGCTTGGATGGCAGTATATGTTGCTCCAAAACCTGTATGTACCTTTCAGCATTAATGCTTTCACAGATGTGCAAGTTACTCATGCCATGGGCACTAACACACCCCCATACCATCAGAGATGCTGGCTTTTGAACTTTGGCCCAGATGACACAGCGTCAATGATTTACAAACAATCTGAAATGTGGACTCGTCAGACCACAGGACACTTTTCTTAGTCCATTTCAAATAGACTCAGACCCAGTGAAGCCAGCGGAGTTTCTGGGTGTTGCTGATATTTGCCTTTTGGTTTGCATGGTAGAGTTTTAACTTGCACTTGTAGATGAAGTGATAAACTGTGTTCACTGATAATGGATTTCTGAAGTGTTCCTGAGCCCATGTGCTAATATCCATTACAGGATGATGTCGTTTTTTGGGGGATTGAAGGCCATTGTTGTTTTTTGGACTTGCTGCTTACTTGCAGAGATTTCTCCATATTGTCTGAATCTTTAGATGATATTATGGACTGTATATGATGAAATCCCTAAATTCCTTACAATTGCATGATCAGAACAGTAGTGACCCTCGCCTTATCCTTGGTTATGAATGACTGAGCCTTCCGGGGATGCTCCCTTTATAACCAATCAATTGTGGAATTTTCCAAACAGGTTTTTTTTAGGATTCCTCAACTTTCCCAGTCTTTTTTTGCAGGCAACAAATTAAAAATAAGTGAAGATTTGAAAAAAAAAAACTATCATGTTTATCAGTTTGAAGATGAAACATCTTGTCTTTGTAGAGTATTTAATTGAATATGGGTTGAAAAGGATTTGCAAATCACAATATTCTGTTTTTATCTATGTTTTATACAAAGTCCCAACTTGATTTGGAATTGAAGTTGTATGTTGTCTATCTCCATTTGCTTAACCATAACTGAATATGACTACACGCAAGATCTTTTATAGTCAGCAGTGATTGTTGCCTTAATCTGTTACTACTAAATCATACTTTATCAGTGAGAAGTGTATTAACATATTTTTATCTCGTTTTTTTAAAGCAAGTACAGATAAGAAACACATCAGAGTCAAGAGAAGCACAAGAGTGGGGTGCCCGCCGAGCCGGTGGTAAGGGTCATTTAATTGGCTGAGGTGCAAAGTTAACCAGCATTTACTGCAGTTAATATTTTAAAATACTCTAACATGCTTTTGAGACTTTCGAGGTCTGTTAGTCATTCATAATTTGATTATTTTATACAGTACTAAGCAGTTAGGTGTAAGGTACCATTACACTGTGGCGTTTTAGGCAGTGGAACTGTTGATAACCACAGGTGAGGTTATATGGTCCAGTGGAACCTAAAAAGAAAAAAGCACAGAATGTCAAATAATTGCATGCACACATAGAGAGAGAGAGAGAGAGAGAGAGAGAGAGAGAGAGAGAGAGAAATAAAAAATGTAAATTGGAGGATTTTTCCAGTTGACTGTCAACACACAAACATGTCCTGCTGTTTTTTCGTCTTTAGCAACTGCAGATACTTGCATGTTTCCATGCCTGAATGGTGGCCAGTGTGTCTATCCAGACTCTTGCAACTGCTCTTTATATTACGCCATTGGGTCACACTGCCAAACAGGTAATTTTTTAATTCGATTTTCATTCTTGGATTTTACAGTGGGTGCACTATTGCTCACAGCTCCAAACATCTGTGGTTTGATTCCCAGACCGGACTGCATCTATGTGGAGTCTGCATGTTCTCCCGGTGCACTGAGTAGGGTTACTCCGGGTATTCCGGTTTCCTCTCAGGAACCTGCTGTATTAGTAGATTTTATGTTGACAGTGTGCCGGTCCTTCACAGGATTTTGTAAAAACCCAGTGTTTTGTAACAACCCAGATCTAGAACTGTTTTTTCCCCCAACAGCTGACAATTACAGTATCTTAGAAAGTAACCCCCTAACATTTTTCTAACTGTTTTGTTATATCTTTTCATGGGGCAACACTGAAGATATGACACTTTGATACATTTACATTTACGGAATTTAGCTGAAATCTGTTACAGTCTTACAATTCAAGCAATGATGGGTCTTGCTTATGGACCCAACTGTGGCAACTGGGCAGAGGTGGAATTCGAACCCTGGACCATCAGGACCATCAGATCCAGAGTCCAGTACATTAACAGCTAGGTTACCGTGGTAGTCAGTCTAGAACTTGTATAACAGTGTAAATATACTGTACCTTTGGTGTTGCAAGGTCCCATGTGTGAATGGGGAGCAGGTGTGTTAAATTTGGTGGGGGTCTTTGCAGCTCTAAAAGTGGTTCTGTGCTTCAACACACACAAACACACAATAAGGCCTGTATTGTTGTCTAAACCATCAGAGATATTATATTATATAGTGGTAACCTGTCAACCTTTAGTGAACGTAATGTCCAAAAGAGATAAGGCGGTGCTGCAAAAGATGGTGGCCACAAAATATTGAAACTTGGCCACAATTTTACCATTTTCACTTAGGGGTGTTGCCAGAGGTTTAGATATTAATGGATGTGTGGTATTTTGAGGGAACTGTAAATGTGCACTGTTACACAAGCTGTAGGGTGACTGCTTTACGATGTATAAAAGTGTCATATCTTCAGTGTTACTCCATGAAAAGATATAAAATATTTAGGCCTAATTAAATGATAGGCGTACTCACTTTTGTCAGATACTGTACAGCTGGGCTACACAGTCGAGCTACTCTGTGAGTAAAACTAGCTGGCAAATAATAAATACCATTCTTTGAATTTTGAAAGCTAATATTACAATTTTGCTTTGCTAGCTGGCACACCTAAAGAACACACAAGTAACGTGGAATTTGTTTTAGTTCCAAATACAGGCTCAGAGAGAGAGATGACATGTCGGTCATGGGGACAGTACAATTTTGAGACCTTTGATGGCCTTTACTACTACTTCCCTGGCAAGTGCAGCTACACACTTCTGAAAGACTGCGAGGACAAAACACAGTCAAGCGTGCTCATACAGGTAGATATATATGCTACATATGTATGCTAATATATACAGGTACATATATATGCTAATACACCAAAAAAATGGATGAGTATTGCAGATGTGGTACACAGTTGTCTTGGAGATCATGTACTGCAGATTGCCCTATAGTTTTTAAAGTTGTTTTTAAAATGGTGTGTTGAATTCTGGGGTTTTTTTTTTTGTGAACTTCAGCTCAGCACCGGTTGTAAATAAATGCACTGCATTGCTGGCCTACATCGTTGATTCAATTCAATTCAAACTGATTTATATAGCGCTATTTACAGTGGTGCATTGTGTCACGAACAGGAGAGGAACGAGACAGAGTGCCAGTGCAGAGGGTTTATTTACAGTGAGAAAACCCAGCAAAGACACAGTAAGGGGATAAACAAACCAAACAGGCGAACACACAAAATACAAAAAATAAAACCTCCAATAAACAGACAATAACCCAACAAATATAGCAATATAGCAACAAACAAAGGAAAGGTAAGAGAGGGGAGAAAAGCAGAGATAAGATACCAAGCCACTCCAGATACAGGCAGACACAGACCAAAGAGAGCCGACTAAGAGTGGACAGGAAGAGGGGTATATATAGGGAAGGCAGTGGGTGACAACAGTGCCACCCGCTGTATAGGAGGGGAAGCACCTAGGGAGAGAGCAGCCAGGTGAGCCTGTAGACATGAACTTCATCCTGACACATTGTCTCAAAGCAGCTTTACAATCTTATTGTATCTTAAAAGGCCAATCCCAAATTGAGCAAACCTAGGGCGACAGTGGCAAGGAAAAACTCCCTGAAAATAGAAGGAAGAAATTGTGGGAGGACCTAGATGTTAATTAAGTAAATACTTAAAAGTATATTAAAGTAATAGTAAAATTAAGAAAAGAATATAACTTTAATCAATAATAATATTTAAGTTAGTAATAAATTAAGTAACCAAATCGATTTTAACATCGTTCCTCAGTGGGAGGTCCTTGGAGGCACATCGTCTTTTAGTGACTAAATGATGGATCGTTGCTCTGAAACGATTTTTGTTTAACAAGTTTTATTTACAGACTATTTTGTAACTATTTTAACTATTTACAAACGATTATGTAATTACACAGATATTTAGAATCTGTGCAATTATGTTGTTCACCTCTTTTCTGGATCTGCAGGTCCACAATGACCCAGAATGCAATTTTTTCCCATACGCCTGTACCCGCTCAGTAAGCCTCTTCTTACCTTGGGCAGGCGAGATTTTGCTCCAAAACTTCAGTGTCACTTTTAAGGGTCAAAGGTAAGTAAATCAATTTAAAGAAAATGTGTGCGCGTGTTTGTTTGCATGCATGTTTTGGGTATTTTGCGTGTGTGTGTGCATCTGTTTTTGGTCCCCTGTATTTGAAACCTCAAACGATAAGCATTTCAAAAAGATAAAGATATTTATACTGAGTCAGTGTTTGTGCTTAAAATTGCTTTGATGCAGTTCATATAATGACTCAGCAGAACTGAAAATGCAAGTTCAGTAGGGTAAAACGTTGCTGGTTTCTCTTTTAGCATTCAGCTGCCCCATAACATCCATGACGTTGAACTGGAGAGAATTTCGGACTATATCCTAGTGTCTCAGCGTAAGAGATTCACGCTGGCATGGCAGGGCCTCAATGGCTCCATTTACATTAAGATGAACCCAGAGTTTGTGGGTCGCACCTGCGGACTTTGTGGTAACTTCAATGCAGATGTTCAGGATGACCTCATGACCAGCTACGGTAAGTAAGAATTCCTCTTCTAAGAACTGCTTGTGACCGAGACATGCAGCCTACAGCGTGTCCTGTTTGGTGACCCTCTGATTCCAAAGTGTTTGGGTGATTGCCCCTTTTGTGCTGTGATTGGTTAAATGTTATGTAATACGGTGTTTTGGGTGGTCCAGGTGTGTTTACAGACGATCTTGCTATGTTTGGGAACAGCTGGGTAGAGGAGGATCCACACCAACCAACATGTGTGAAGGTTCCATCTCTATATTCATCTCCATGCTCTTCACAGGACCCCAGTATTACAAAGGTATTTATGTACATAACTGCACATGCCTAATATATTCTGAAAATTGCTGAAAAATACAGGATTTTATCGTTTACCACAGAAAGTGGAGGAGATGTGTGCGTCTTTACTAGAAGAGCCATTTCAGTTTTGCCATGAGTTTGTCAGTCCATATACGTACATGGCCAGCTGTTCCAATGATCTCTGCCTGTAAGTACAAACATCACAGCCATACATTTACATCAAACTGTAAACTTGCAAAGACGGATTTTAGTCAAGGTTTGATGTTTGGTCTAACAGACTGTGTTGGAATGTCGTTACTCATCCCTTAGTTACGTGTGAACCCCATAATACTCATAAGACTTGATTAGACTGTATTAGATGATGGTATCATTATTGCACAGAGCACAAGTACTACTAATACTGAAATGCAGTATAGCATCTAACCAGTATGCAGTAAACTGATCCATTCTGGCATAAATAAAGATTCTAGACTTACTGATCACTTTACTAAGGACTCGTGTTTATTTCTATACTAATTCTAAACACTGATGACGATTGTGAGGATGACACAAACTGTGCAAAAAAGAATGACAAAGCAGAGCAATGTGGTAATTGCGTCTAATAGAGTGCACAGCGAGTGAACCCAGTGCTTGAAAACTCCAGCAGCACTGCTGTATCTGATCTACTCATAACAGCACTACACACACTAGCTTAGCAACACGTTATTGTCAGTGGAGAGGGTCATTGCTGAGAATGATCTACCACCATACTAGTACCTGAATTAAGGAGGTTCTGTTCATTAGAGAGCAGAGTAAAGAGGACGAACAAAGTCCAGAATGTAGAGAAACAGATGAGCTACAGACTGCAATTGTAGAACTATATATGGTACTTGCTTACGGGAAGTGGGACGTTTAGTGAAACATAAATAAAAACAGAATACGATGATTTGTAAATCCTTTTCAACCTATATTTGACACTAACGGTGCAGGAGACGGAGGCAAACGCGCGTGCAGGTTTATTGTAACATGATAAACAGAACGAAAAACAGAACGAGACAGGATCAAAGCTGGAAATGACGATAACATCACGATAACCTCACATGTGTCGAACACAAAACAAAGTCCAAATCATGATGAGTAACAAGGAAAGGAGGTTCTGGAGGTTCTCTTAGCTTAAAACAAGGTGAAGCTTATAAATAGTCCTCGTTGATCCGGGACAGATGTGCACAATCAAGGCACACCTGCGCAGACGTCAGGCGTGACAATATTCAGTTGAATGCATTAAAAAGAAAAGATATTTAATGTTCAAACAAATCAACGTCAGTGTTTTCTGCAAATATTTGCTCAGTTTGTATTTTATGTCTTCCAAGTTGTGGCAGAGGTAACGGAAGACTGGGAAGGTTGAGAAATGCTCAGAAAAAAACCTGTTTGGAACATTCCACAAGAGAGCGATATGATAAAAGGAGCATCCCGGAAAGTCTCAGTCATAAACAAGCAAGGATGGGGCGAGGGTCACCACTTTGTGAACAACTGCATGTGCAAAAAGTCCAACAGTTTCAATTTGAGACCCGTATTGAGTGTTGTTAAAAGGAAAGGTGGTGTAACACAGTGGTAAACAGGTCCCTGCCCTAACTTTTTTGGAACGTGTTGCAGGCATCGGGTTTAATATGGGTGTACATTTACAGCTTTTAGCAGATGCTCTTACTCAGAGCGACTTGCAAATTATGCAATCTTACAGTCCAAGTGTGATTTACACACCTTGCTCAAGGACCCAACAGTGATAGCTTGGCCCAGGTGGGAATTAAACCCTGGACCTTCTGGACTATAGTCCAACACCTTAACTGCTTCAGTACCTGCTGAAGGACACAGTCCAGAACTCTCACTGGATGACAGACACCAAAGTTGTTGGTGATTTGAAGGTTATGGTGTGGTTTGGAATATGGGCACCCGTGTAGTCAGACTCATTTTCAGCGACCAAAACCCTAAATGCTCAACGCTGCCTGACAGTTCGACAGGAAAGAGCGTTCCTATCCATTCTGACCAAAAATGGCAGTTTCCCCTGTTATTTCATCTCAAACAAATTGTTTATGCTGAGAAAACACTGCCTTTAGCATCGCACCGTAGAGTCTTGTGACAGCATTTCTCCAAAGATTCCCATGTGGGTTCATAGCGACCTGATCCCGCACCCTTAGCTCTATGTTCAGCACCGGGGACAGCACATTAAACACCTTAAATAGCTGTGCATCACATGCAACGTTCCAAATTGCTGTTGCAATTTTCTGTGTGGATAACTTTTGAACCACAAGAGATTTTACTAATCTGATTACGGCTCTGATCTGGTCTGCTTTGATATGTTACATGACCACTTTCGAATCGGAATAAACTTGCCCTTGATCCAGTATTGGGACTTTCAAGATGGGGGTCATGTTCTGGACATAGCCTAAAAGATAGACCCCCACACCCCTCACTTTCTTAGGTATTCATATATGCCATTGTCCCTTTTGTTTCTGAAATGTTGTGCATGCATACAGCAGGTCCTGTCACTTTTGACTCACCCTCACCTTGTGTGTACACTCCTCACATTATTGGAACTATTTATATATATTAGGGGTGGGGGAAAATGCAAAACAAATGTCAATAATCCATAATCGAGCACACTTGCATCTGAACATGTAGAGCAGCTTGTGTTCTTACATAAGAACTTAAACATTAGCATCACTAACTGAGCTCTGAAATGCGAGCGGGTAAATGGTGGAACCAGACGCAGCATACAGAGACAAAAGTGGCGTTTATTGGAGTAATTAACAGGCAGAATCAGCGTCAACAAACAGTCCAGTGATCGGCAGATGTAACCCAATAAGCTGCAGTGTGTTCAGAGTTCTTAGACGCACCAGATCCTTCGAGCACATAACCCCAAAGTTAAAAGCACTTCACTGGCTTCCGGTTCATTATCGCATAAAGTACAAGATCCTGCTTTTGGATTTTAAATGCTTACATGGATTAGCACCTTGCTATCTTTCTGTTCTGCTGTCCAGATACTGTCCCTCTCACTCCCTCCCCTCGGCTGATGCTCACTCATTCAGTGTTGTTAGTCCAAAGTTATGGAACTCAACCCCTCTGTAGCTCCGTAAATGCTCGTCAGTAACCACTTTTAAGAGGCACTTAAAAACATACGTGTTTGAAATTGCGTATCCAAATCCGTAGTTTTAACTTTATAAGCTATTTAAAGGTTAATTATTTCTTTTTGATTCCTTATTTATTTCTAATTATGTTCTATATTTATTTCTTTTTGATTCCCTATTTATTTCTAAATATATTCTATATTTATTTCTTTTTGTTTCTGTAGTGAACTTTGTTTGATTATGTTTTTACTTGAATAGTAAAGTGTCCTTGGGTGTCATGAAAGGCGCTTATAAATAAAATTGTATTATTATTATTATGATTATTATTATTAATATGGGCCGGTCGGAAGCACGGTAAATCAGCGATAATCCAACTGTATAAAGCCACGAGACTTAGCAGTGAACTAAGGTGCAGGAGAGAACTAATAAGGAACAAGTGTGTGTGATCATTAGGACGGTGATGAGGAGCCTTAAATTCATCCTGGATTTGTTTCAAGTAGTCACATGGTAAAGAAAAAAAAACCTCATCGAAAATTGTTGCCCTCTGAATCGTAATTGAATTATGAGGTGCCTAGAGATTCCCACTCCTAAGTTTACATACCCTGGCAGAATTTGTAATTGTTTGGCCGTTTCTCAGAGAGTATGTAAGCGCTGCTTTGTGGTATTGGCCTAGTAATGGCTTTAATGACTAGTTTGATGAAAAATTGTTTGGGCTTTTCTAATTGTTAACTATGAGAGAATATTATCATCACCAGCTTCTGTTTTATTCTTCTAATAGATGATACAGAAGACTAAAGCCAACATAATACAGTATGTAATACGGGATGTACTATGTACACTCATATTTTGTGTTTTAGAGTATAAATTTAAAATGTATCATGTCAGTGCTATGCAGGTGTTTCTCACTGGGTCATTTAAAAAGGTTAAAGAAACATATGACCCATTGGACTGTTCTTATTGAATGATGAAAATATGTGTATGCATTGATTTATTGATTTTTGATGTATACATATACATGTATTGATCGTTTTATTTGCTTATCCATTTATTCATATATTCCTATATAAAATTGAAGAGAAAAATGTATTTCTGTTTTCATTTCAGCATATGACTGTGAATATTATAATAAAGGTAAGTATTTTTTATTCTTTAATTCATATTTTGCCATTAATTGCATGACATGTTTAATGTTTTGCCATTTTTATGACATTGTCTCTTAATCTCTGTGTGTGTGTGTGTGTGTGTGTGTGTGTGTGCATGCAACATTTAATTGTACAGTTTTAGGAAAAGGTCCATTACGATTACAACCCTATAAGGACAAGGACATGGTACTAACAGCCAATCAGAAAAGTGGTTTGGTCTTCCTAAAGAGGGGAGCAGCCAGCACTGAGGAGGAAGTAACTCTGTTCATGATGACCCCAGGACTTAGTAAAACCCACCCTTATGGTAAAATGCAAATGCACGCACACACACACACACACACACACACACACACACACACACACACTGTGGTAAAACATGTTTATCGGGATATTTCATTTACATACAGATTACTGTGTATCTTATTGTTCATGTACATACAGTATCATATGGACATATTATAACCCTGGTAATACTTTATATGTCAACGTTTTTAGAATGAATCAGTCATATGATTATAATGTTATTAAAGTCACTCAGGACTATGAGAGAAATACACTTACTATGTACGACATCTGTGTAGTGGTCATAGGGCCTCTCGGGGGGGTTACACCGCTGTCTCACAGCATGAAGATCCAGGGTTCAGTCCCAGGGTGGAGCGGCCTGGGTCCTTTCTGTGTGGAGTTTGCATGTGCTTCTTTTACTTCGGCTTTCCTTCCACGGTTGAAGGACATGTGTGTTAGGTTATTTGATCACTGTAAATTGGCATTGATTTGATTAGCATAATGGCTAAAACACTATTGCAGTGGTGACCACCGGCATCTACAAGCTGTCTGACAGACTGGTCCTACAAGGTAAACAAGGTCATCAAGGGGTCATAATGTTTTTGCTTATCTGTGTATGGGGCAGAGCAATTATGGTCTGGCCTGCCTAGGGAGACGGCACTGAGACAATGTCCATGTCTCAAGGAGGGGAAGGTTAGACATGGGTACATTACTCTGTCTTTGCAACAGCAGTCTCTGTTGACCGTTGGAGGAACCAGCAAAGTTGGTGTTTGGTTGTGGTGAGTGCCGCATGCTCCTCTGTGCGTTTACTCCCACTGTAGAAGTTCAAGGCAGGGAGAATCTGAATCTCAACATGCATGGTCCCACCTTGCTGGCCTGAAAAGCTCCTTTTGAACAGATACATATGCAGCTAATTTATAACTCAATTGAGAGTGAAATTGATTACTAGGAGGATAACGTAATGACATCACTAATAGAATTAAGAATGATAAGAATCAGTTTTAAAAAGAACATCTAACTCACTGGAGTTGCTTATTAAATTCCATGTCAGGACATCTGCTTCTGATCTGAATCTCAAGAAATTGTGTGTCTGTAGTATAGTAGTGTTTTTAAAGGATAAAGCAATCCCTGACCTTATTATAGAATCTGTTGTAAGGACCTGAAGTAGTTCATGTGAGAAAACCCACCAAAATCCCACAGTTGAAGCTGGTTTGAATGGAGGAATGGGTTAAAAAAATGTTTACATACGTTTGCTATTCACAGATATACGAACTTGGATCATTTTCCAATATATGAATGGCCAAGTATATTATTATTGTAACATTTGTTTAAGTGGGTATTCTTTATCTACATTTAAGACTATAGACTTTTTGTAAGTTCACTGTAAAAAGCTAGTAATAATTAAACAGAAATAAAGAAAATGCTAAAGGGCTCTAAAGGGCAGATTTTTGGAGCTGTGAGGTGACGGTGTTTGACTACGTGATGGATGTGAACACAAGTGGAAAGAAGGATGCGATTAATAGAGAAACTCTAAGCCTTCGCAAAAGGAAAGAGTAAACAAAGTGCTGTTTAAATATTACAGACAATAAGTGAACAGTAGGTGCAGGAGCATGTAATCATAACATACACTACCGCTCAAAAGTTTGGGATCACTTACAAATGTCCCTATTTTTAAAAGAAAAACACATTTTCATGCAATTCACAAACATTATTGTCCATTTCACAATTAATGTAAGTGTATCAGATGATGTTTAAAGAACACAAATCTTAGTATTAAAGACTATTTTTGTGTAGTGGCTTATTTTTCATATAGCCCTATTATCAGCAATTCTCAGTCCTGGTATGGCCGCCAATCCAAGTTAACGATGTTATTGGGCTAAGTAGTTGCTAGTAAACCCTTGCTCAATTGTGCTGCATAAAAGGGAGCCTAACATCCTAGGTCAGTTTAGTATCTGAAGCATCAGTTGTTGGTTTGCTCACAGGCTCAAAATGGCCAGAAAGAAAGAACTTTCTTTAGAGACCCGTCAGTCCATTGCTGCGCTAAGGAAGGAAGGCTACTCAATGCGAGATATTCCCAAGAAACTGAAAATATCCTACCATGCTGTTAACTACTTCCTTCGAAGAGTGAGACAAACTGGCTCTAACAAGGAGTTTTACCCGATGCACAACTGTGCAAGAAGATAAGTATCTTAGGGTGTGCAGTTTGAGAGAATGATGCCTCACAGGCTGTCAATTGAAAGCTGCATTATATGCAACCCGTCAAACATCAGTGTCAGATTCAACCGCCAAGAGGCGACTTAAGGATGCTGGACTTCATGGCAGAATTGCCAAAAAAAAGCCATACCTCACACTGGGTCAGATGGGCCAAACAGAAAAAACATTGGACGCTGGCAGATTGGCAGAAGGTGTTGTGGACAGATGAGTCCAAGTATGACATCTTTGGATCAAACAGAAGAACATTTGTGAGGCGCAGAACCAATGAAAAAAAGCGTGACCAATGCTTAATGCCATCTGTCAAGCATAGTGGCGGCAGCGTGATGGTCTGGGGATGCTTTGGAGGTGGTAAAGTAGGAGATATTTCAAAAATTTATTCTCTGAGATCAATAAAGTATCTGTCTATCTATCTATCATATATCTATCTATCTATTATCTATCTATTATCTATTTATTATCTATCTATCTATCTATCTATCTATTATCTATCTATCTATCTATCTATCTATCTATCTATCTATCTATCTATCTATCTATCTATCTATCTATTATCTATCTATCTATTATC
>JAUZST010000666.1:39305-70101 GCA_034779995.1 Parotocinclus haroldoi
ATATATAGATAGAGGGAGAGAGAGAGAGAGAGAGAGAGAGAGATTTGGAGCTAAAAAGGTGTGACATCGGCTCAAATAAAGAAAAGTACTGTTAAACATTTATTTATTGTCATCTTCAAAAGTGTAGCCTTAGGAAGCAATTTTAATCGTGTTATTTCAAAATACTGTACAATTTGATTCATTCTCTGACGTTGTCAATCCGCACTTAACTGTGCTAATATAAAATAAATGAAAAAATAGGGACTAGGGACTTTTTGCTTTTATCTACAGTAACACAACTAATTTATTCAAAGTCATTCAAAGACTAGTAAGAATAACTAGTCATGTAATGCCAAAACATAACCCTATTGAGTGTAGAGCAGTCGGGGAAGCAGATTATTTATTTTATTTTATTTTTTTTTTTTAAGAGATCCCATTTCTTTATGCTCCACAACTGATGCCCATGTGCAAGTGACCAATCAAAACAGACTCACCAGTAACTTTGATGGTCATGTTAAAAGAGCATATTTTTTTTCACCACACCTATTCTTTGGTTTGTTTGTTTTTATTAAGCATCACTTTTAATCTTTTTCATGCATTGTAGCCACATTTGGCCATTTCTTTAGGAATTTCCTGAAACACAGAGCAGTTGTGACATGTGCCTTCTAATTTCACATCACCCCAAACATATATGAAGTCTGTTACTTCAACTTCCTGCTTTTATAAACCTCCCTCACTGCTGTACTTTTCCCATCTTTGCGTGCATTTGATGATGTCAAAGTCACATTAGTTCCAATCGCAGTGGTCAGATGGTCACATATCAGATCTGTATCTGATTTAAAACATGTGTCACACATGAATGTGGCTCAAGATCAGATTTGTGCCACTTCAGCCTGGGAATGTGAACGTAGATGTTAACCTGGTTGCTTTCCGGAGCTTTCCAATTATATGATGGCCTAACTGCATGTAAATGCACTGACTAAATTACAGACAAAATGTGCTTTTCTGGTGTTACAGGATTATTAAGTGCATGCCAACACAATGCTGTTGATGTACTCATTTATCACAAATTCTATTAAGTGTTACGTGATGGACTGCTACCTTTACTCTCCTCCCTCAAAGATCCCAAGCTTCATCACCCATGCTCGCCCTGGGATGAGATTTCTGACATTCAGATTTTGCTGTCCACATAAAATTGTCACAAAAGTTTTGTGGGACTCTAAAGACGTGCAGTGTTTACATTTCGTTTACAGTAGTTGTTTTCATCATGTTGTCCTTCCATAAACACTATTCTTGTCCCCAGTCTTTTACTGTTACACTTGGGTTCTTCTTTTGTAATTGGTAAACCCACTTTTGTCATTAGCATACAGGTTTAAACACTTTCGTCTACGATACATCAGGGTCATTTAAGCTAAACACAAAATTGCCACTGTGATCGCCTTAGTCACTTAAACCCAGATTTAATTCAGAGTTAGAATTTCACAACCTCTTATAACAGTAAACCACACAATACCTGTTTTTTACATTTCTCAAGTTTCTCTTTCTCCTGGCTGGTGAAGAACTTTCCGATCTTTTTGTTCCAGCGAAGGAGCCATTCATATACAACAGCAAACTCTCCGGTGGTGACATTGAGGGCATAATACACACTCCGACCCAGCCTCTTACTCTCACCTCACACACACAGACACACACAGACACAAACACACAGAATTACATACCTATAAAAACCTGTCTGTTCTTTCACGCTTCATTAGTGATCACCTTGGCTAAATGTGTGCTACAAGTACCATCTCAGAAACCTTACCTATACATTTCCCTCTGTGAACAACCACCTCTCCCATGGTACTGTTGCTGAAACGTATAACTTCATGAGGACTAGGACCGTCTTCACTGTAAGTATCCCGCCTTAGCAATGAAACAACAGAGACACGATTTAGGCATTGTACAGAGGGACTGTACAGAGATATTGTGTTTATAAAGTCAATAACTAAAATTACTGAAAACACCTTACACCACAACGTGTTGAAATAGAGGTGGTAGGAGTAGTAGGCTTTAATATACACCTGTGTCTGCTGCTGGAAGTGGTCCGCCGCCTGTTTGAAGATCCCCTTCTGTTCTCAACAGTCTCAGTGTGAGGTCCAGGTGAACTGGAACTAACTGATGTCAGGCTTCCCGCAGCAGGCTGTGCCACAGTCTCCATTTGAGCTGTCTGTATCATATTCAAATCCAACTTACAGTACATCATTGTAGTGGTCTAAAACTACAGCAAAACTAGATGGCATTACTAATTTATTACCAGTTTAGATTAACTGTGGTGATTCATGAAGCTTAACAATAACATTGTGATCACTATGGATCACACCGCCTCTTGTTTGTCTCTTAGATGGAATGCGTTAGCCTAGCAGTAAAGGTACTGGACTGTGGACCCCACCTCTGCCAAGCTGCCACAGTTGTGTCCTTAAGCAAGGCACTTAACCCACCATTGCATGATCTGTCAGACTGTATGAGTTGTAAGTCGCTTTGAGTAAGGTCATCTGCTAAATGCCATAAATGTAGATGCTACACCAGCTTCATTCACTTAATTTCTTATTTACCTGGTCCTAGTCAGGGTGCGGGGCCTAACCAGTGGCACAGGGCATAAGGAAGGTACAACCCTAGACAGGGTGCCAATCCATCGCATACTCATGCACTCACACACTAAGGGGCACTCTAGAAACACTAATTAACCTAACAAAGATCTATTTGGAATGTGGGACGAAACTGCAGTACTCAGAGAAAATCCACACAGACACAAGGAAAACATGCAAACACCACACAGATGGAACCCAAAGGATCTCAGAGCTGTGAGACGGCAGCGCTAAGGCTAGACTTTAATAGCTTGTTCCTCGGATGTCCCTACTTAAGAATCTACTGAGGAGGGAGGAAAGAGAATTAAAATAAATCTTTATTTTTTTCAGCACTTTTCAATTTCTTGAGGACTATGTGGAATCAATACATGGAAGGAGGAAGAAATAAAAATAAATTTTTATTCAAAAATAAAATTTATGTAACCTACAATTAAATTAAAGTGAATCTGGAAAAAAAATTAAATGAACAGAAGAAAACAATTAATTTTAATTTATTAAATTAGTTTAATTAAAAGTTTTTTGAATTTCAACCATTGGTGAAATCCGCGAAACAAGAAATAAATAAAATGTCTGGCCTAATCACTGCACTACTGTGAAAATTGATGTGGTGGTTCTCAATAGTGGGGAGGCACTACCTGGTGGTGTGAGTGCAACTATTGCAAGGGCACAGCAAGGTAAATGAATGAAACATTAAGATACATAACACAGGTCACGTTATAATTCCAGTATAAAGGTGGTTGCACATTTAGTTTGTCAATTTTGTTTTCTTCAGCAAGTCTTTTTATGAATTACAATGTTTAAAATAAATTCCAGGCTCAAAAATATCTACAAAAGGGGGGCACTGCAGAACAAGTTTAAGGACAACTGTCCCAATTGGGCTAGACAAGAGAGCACTTCAAAGCTCTTTTGATAAACACTGATGCATCTTCATTTATCCATTCATACTTTAGCCATATCTCTATGCAATAATTATTCAGTTTCACAGCAGACACATATGCCCATCTCTTTCAGCAGTGTTGGTGCCCCTTCTAGTGTTTAAAACTGGTCCTGCACTATGGGTTGTACAGATCCAAATAAGAATACATTGGAAGAGTATAGCAAAAATGCACAAACCAAAACATATATAACCGCATGTAAAATTCAAACATTAAAAAATAAAAATACAATTTTTTTTTACAAAAAAAATAATAAAATAACAATAATAATAATAATAATAATAAGTGTTTCTTATACGTACTTCTATATGACTTTTATTTAATTACAGACAATATGAACCCAGGGTATTTAATGTTTTGTCTGGTCAGTTTAATTTTATTTATTAATGAATACCAATTCCTGCATTTCAGGCCAATACACATTCCAAAAAAGTTGGGATGGGGGAATATACAAAAACTACTATGATGTGATTTCAAACAGGTGATGTCAACAAACGATTGTAATCATAATCACAAAAGCAGTATCCAATGGTCAACAACTGTGTGAGAAAATTAAACTGTTTAAGTTATTTTTAAACTGTTTTAAAATAATGTTCCTTAAAAAAAGACTGAAAGGGATTTCTAATTTAACTAATTTAATTAGAATGAATGTTGCTCTAAAATCTCAATGTATTTTTCTGCATTAATGCTGCCATAACTGAATTGAAAACAACATTTGCCACGTATATTGACAAATCCATACCATTACAGACACTAGGTTTTGGACTTATAGCTGATAATCTGGATGGTGGTCTTTTCGGGTGCTTTTGTATAAGGTGTCAGCTTTGTTTTCTTTCTGCTCCTCAGAGTCTCAGCCATTCAGTGAATTCTGCTTTTGTATCGTTGAATGATATCAAATCACAATCACCTGCTGACATCACCTGTTTAAAACCACATGGTTTCATTTATTTTTTTTTTACATATTTTTAAATGAATTACTAACTCTACATTGCCCATGTCTCAGATTTTTTGGAACATGTCGCAGATCTGAAATGCTCGATTAGACAATTGAAATTTAGTTGATCACACAGAATATGAAATATCTTGGTTTTATAATGTCAGCAATGAAATAAAAATCAATGTAAGACAAATTGCAAGGGTTTTATTTACTTATGTATTTCTAATTCCAAATCAGAAAAAGTTGGGACAACATGGACAATTAAAATAAAATACACATTGTTTTGGACATTTACTTGTGAACTGTATGAACCTGAGATATATATTCTTTATAAACATTCATCAGACTTTTTACTGAAGACAGTTTGGATGGTTCTATTCACTTTTGGTCCAGAGCACATGGCATACATTTCTTTTTAAAAAAGATCTGAAATACTGATTCAACCTTGGCACAATACACGTTTCCACTGTGTTGTTACCCATTCTAGATGCCTCTGAGCCCAGAGAAGTTGATGCCACTTCTGGACATGGTTAACATGAGGCTTCTTTTTTTACACAGTTAGGTTTTAAGTGGCATTTGTTAATGCAACTCTAAATTGTAGCGCTTTATTGATGAATGATAAGTCTTGATGAAGTGTTGTTTGAGAGTTCAGAGATCACAGGAGTTCAGCTTAAGCTTGAATCCATCTCCTTTATGCACTGAAATTATTCCAGATTTATTCAATCTTTTAATGATATTATGCACTGTAGATTGAGAATCCTTATTTGAGAAACAATGAGTGCGTTTAAACACACTTAATAATCTGATCATATTTCTGCATCTGGGTCGGATTTCTGCAGGATTATTCAAGTGGTTATGTATATATATGTAGTCAACATACACTGATTTAGAAACCAGATTTCAGCATGTAAAGACTAAGAGCACATGCTTCAGCTGAACAACCGTGATCTTTGCAAAAAAAAAAAAAATACATTTGAGATTTTAGAGCATGTGTTCTGCCTTCAAGACATTATTTTTTCAGTGATGTTCATTAATTTTTCGACACAACAATGCAAAAAGACATGCTGCACACCTTACGTAATCATGGCTGCAGAAGAAGTACATAAGGGTACTAAACTGTCCAGCCTGCTGTCCTGATCTGTCCAAAGTATGTAGTGTGTAAAAAATCTTGAACAACGTACCCTGTAATGTTATGCATCTTAAGACGTGTTAGCAGGAAGAATTTGACAAAATAACACCCGAAACTCTTAATCATCAGGTATCCTCTGTGTTAAAATGTCTTAAATTATGTGAAAAGGAGTGGAACATTAGAAAATTGGTACATGACCAAACAAAACATGAAATCTCTCGGTTCATGTCTAAAATAAAATAAATGTCAACAAAAAGTGAGAAACACTGCGAGTGTTTTAAAGATGCATTTTCCATACTGTCCCAACTTTTTCTGATTTGGGATAGTAATTAGAAACGATAATTTTATTAGATAAGATAACTTTATTAGAGCTGCATATGCACTGCATACCTGTCCTGTAATTCACACAAAATTCCAGTAATTAAAACACAATTGCATCAAAAATCTATTACCTGCTTCGCCATTTCTTTCTTTCTCTTTTCCTCTCGCCTCTCTTCTTCTCGCCTCTGGATTTCAGCAAGTATTTCATTTTGCTGTGGAGAGATGTAACCATTTTAAACAAGGAAGTACATTAAGCATGGTTTCTGACCAAAACATACAGTGTTTGTTCAGATCCTGGCTAAGGCTTGTGACACAAAGCTAAATATGTAAAGCGAATTTGTGGAAGGCTCTTCAGAAAGGTTTCTCTTCTAAACAGATAATGACTGAATTCTCTGCATCTTTTGTACAACAGTGACATGAAGAGGGATGAAAAATCAACAGGTGCTATGATTTACCTGTGTTTGAGGTCATAGAAGGAGGAGTATTTGTTATAAGACATTAGCATTCTTGCAAAAACAACATACCAAAAGTTTTGCCTGTTGGTTTGTAAGACCAAGCTGAAGACTATACCAAGCTACTCAAAATGAACACCTGCACTTGTGAGGTTGCTAGCTGGACCCTAGAAGATTGGAAACACGTGTGTGGTCTGATTAGGCATGGTACCAATTGCGTGTCATGGACCCCAGCTGCCAGTGGTTTTCATTGTATGGTTTGGGGCCTAAATTCGGCCTAAATCATCACTTCGCCTAGCTAGTATCGTCCTACACAATACTAGTTCCTGTCCCATTACATTTGGTAAGTTGACAAAGAAGTCAATGCTGATACTGGGGAGGGCATCCCCGCTGTATCTCAGCTGCCTTAAGGTCTATCGTGTTACTTTGTAATACTTTTAAGTTATTTTGAAATACTGTAACCTCCTTGTCAGCCCACTGGATTTGCACCATTCTGGGTAAGCACTAGGTGTGGCCGATATGGCCCTAAAATAATATCTTTAGTTCAGGTTACTTGTATATTTGGCAAAGTATTTCATCTACATATAATTGCAACAACATATATTTTATACTAAAATACCTCAACTCTTAAAAAGTCACTTGACTTTCCTCGTACCTGGCTGCATGTTTCTGCTTGAACAGATTAGAGCTTTCCTCTTTTTCTTGCTACATGACCTTTTGCATAGCTTACAGATCACTGTAGTTTGTTGTACATCTGATATTTTGTACCCAAACCATCTCCATACTACCAAAGTCGCTCCCCTTGATGGGTCAAACTCCATCACAGAACCACTTTCTGAAATATCTGTTACTCTGCCTTTGAGTCACATGATATAAGTACACCATACTCTGTGTAAATGCATTATGTCACTCCGCAAACTCGTCAGAATATCACATTATGGATGTCACGATGACACGATTTACAACACGAACGGCACACCCCTAGTAATCACTGGACATGACTATATGTGAAAATCCCATGAGATCAGCAGTTACAGAAATACTCAAACCAGCCCATCTCACACGTTCATTACCAACAATCATGTCATGGTTATAATTACTGAAATGACATTGTCTCCATTATGGTAAATGATTTGAACATTTCCTGAGATTGAGTTTTATGCACCGCACCACTGCCACACGGTTGAATAATTCTTAATACAGTCATCCAATCATCCAATCCATCATCCAGACATGTTAATAATGAGGAATGCACAGGCTGAGAAGCTTTTTCAGGACAGAGCACATCTCAAGTATCATTAAGCTTTATTAAGCCTGAATGTCACTATGCAAGTACCATCTGTTCTTCCAGCCTGCGGCGCTGATCAATCCTCTGCTGCTCCTCAAGGGCGAGACGCTCCTGCTGCCGCTGCTGGTTTTTCAGCATCTCCTCATGGAAAGAGCATGAAGGAGGAACATTGTGCTCAGTCAGGAAAGTCTGCACACAGTCTGCTAGCTCGTAGATCATCACCTGCAAGCAGGAACGGCCAGAGGAAAAAAACATAATATAGCAATAAGCTATTATCCAAGCAAGTTACAAATGAGATACAAACATCAAAGTTAGATTGGGATGTACAAATTATAAATATATGAACAGGCAAATTAATAGTGCCACGTGCAAAATTGTTTCTTTAATAATCAAACTGAACTGTTTCTTTTAGCAGACCTCAACATTTCCACATACATTGAGTGTTTCTGAATAGTGTATTTATTCACAAATAACTTTGGTTTAATAAGCAGCTATGCATCAATAAATAAGAACTAGAAATTGCAGTCAAGTGTAAGGAACTACCCAATAGCAAGGCCATAGAGGATTGTTCACGCATGCAGTATAAAAAAGCCAAGCATGCATAAGAGCATTTATTTCTGAAGCAAATGTACTTTTATTGTAAAACAGGCATGCATCTACACTGCTCACAAAAAAAATAAATAAATAAATAAATAAAATAAATCGAAAACAATAAATCGTTTAAATTAATTTTTGTGAGCAGTATATTTCAGCTAACCGTTCAGTCCACACCATTACACACTCATTCAAAACCAGTCAACTAATCATGTTTTCCAAAATTAAAGCAAAAAGATACTTGAGAATTAACTGTTTTTGTTGTTTTTTTTTTTTAATTAGCGTTCAGTGTTGACTGACAACAGCAGAGCGCCTCAAAACTAAATTTGAAACTGACTTTATCTAAATTAAAAGGCCACACTTTAAAAGATGGCAATAAAAAAACACAACATAATACAAATGGGCAGTGCTTAAGTTGAACAAGCAGAGCAGTGACTGCTAACGTGTTTCTTTTATCCTTTTCATATTAATTTCGATAAAAGGCTGCACGATGCGAAAACGTTTTGGATGCTCTCCATTGTGCTGTAAACACAGAATCTCCCACAAGCAATACCTAATGATCCATGTTACTCAAGCAAGATTACACAATCACTTATGTTTCACTTATGGGCAGCAGGAAAGTTGGGATTTAGGCTAACACAACATAATGAGTTTTATTTATTACATTTATGTAACTCACCTCGCCACATTTTTCCAAGGCCAGTTTGGACAGCTCAGTTTGGAGACTCTGAAGATTGTCATTGGAGAGACCTTTGGCATTCTTCAGTTCAATGTCTGGAGGTCTAGTTAACATTCAAAGTCAAACATTAAAAAGAAATGCACTAAAACACACTAATTATTACAAAACTGCTGGAGCATAACATGCAGAACACTTTCAAAGTTCTATTTTTCAGTTCCAAAACAAACCTTTGCCAGCTCCAAAATTATTGGCATGATGTAATGTTGTACATTTAGCTCATGATTCAATTTTTGATTCTCAGTTCACGATTCTATAATCTCAAAATTACTGATTTCACATTTAAGATACATGTAAACAAAAATAACCTACTGCAATTTGAATATTAGAAAAAAATAATATTTTAAATATCTAGTAATATAAACAACTAAGTGCCATTTTAAATTTAAAATGTTAGCATGCCCAGATTTTCAAAAATCCTTTCGTATCAATTGTGTGTGTGTGTGTGTGTGTGTGTGTGTGTGTGGTGTGTAAACATCCCAAATCGAAAACATCCACTTCACTTTGCAAGCCATACACAAATATATTTTAAATTACACAAATATTTCAATTTCAAATACTTTAAATAATTCCAAATCTCAGTTAATATCAGTTTACATGTCCTTATTGCCCCCATTAGACTGATTAGGTGATTGCACCCTCTGGTGTTCAAAGAAGGCAATGACGTTATTAGATTAGTGCAACAGAAGAACGCACGTGATATGCCCATGATTACATCGAGACATTTTGTATGCTCCATCGTTACAGCTCTAATTGTTAGGCGTAAGAAGAAGGTGTTATCAGAACAGCTGTCTTAAGTCAGTCTCATGTCTTGACGTTCGAATAAAATAGGCATGTTGAATATTATTGTAAGACTCGTATCACACAAATACCGACTTCGTCAACAACCAATAGGCGAGTAGCACCAAATCAGAAATTCCATGTGTATCTGGATGGGACAGCAGCAAAGCAAAGCAAAATGGACTAACCTGCATATACATACAGACTGTCTTTGTATGTTATTTGTTCAAACCTGAGTTTTTGTGAATACTGTTAAGAGAATTAAATCCTTATAGCATGATCACAGAGCGGTTATATGAAATATAGTTTGGTCTCTCCAACTGAATGATGGGAAACAATCTCAAAGGAATGAAGCTGCAAGTTCATGACTAAAAGCTCTGCTACTAAAACACTGTGGATGTGAGTGTGCCTCGTTTTACTTTTCATTTTTCTTCTAATATACGGTCAGGATAAGAGCGAATGTTCTCCTTGAAATGAGAAAAAACTAGAAATGAGCATGAGTACAGGTGCCATCAATGATCATTCATAACATACGATTTCTCAAGTAACCAAAGGTAACTGAAGCACGAAGCATTAAGGGCTGAAGAGTAATAAAAGTAAACTGCACACTAGAGGGTTTTGTAGATGTTTTGTAGTTGACGACAGCATCAATAGGAAGCACGCAGCCCTGCAGCACAACACTGGAGAGAAACAATGGCTTGCAAAACCATTGGGACTCGGGATTAAAGCACTAGTCTTAGCAGTCTTGGTGTTGATCTGGTTAGACACACACTCATTCGAGTATTTAAGGTGGTTTAAGAGCAGTGTCTCGTGTTTAGATTATTTTGAGAGCACTGCAAATGTACTGTTATACAAGCTGCAGACTGACTACTTTACATAAGGCACTACACAAAAATAGTCTTTAATACAAACATTTTTATTTTTCAAACATCATCTGATGGACTTACATTAACTGTGAAATGGACAATATTGTTTGTGAATGGCATGAAAAATGTGTTTTTCTTTAAAAAATAGGGAAATTTGCAAGTGTTCCCAAACTTTTCAGGCAGTAGTGTAGGTACACATATACAGACAGAAATACATATATACCAAAAGTAAATACCTCTCAAATAAAAAAAAAAAAAAGTTTTATTATATCTTTTCAGCAGATGTTGGCTTGCTTACAGGCTCAAAATGACCAGAAAGAAAGAACTTTCTCTAGAGACTCGTCAGTCCATTGCTGTGCTAAGGAAGGACGGCTACTCAATGAGATAGTGCCAAGAAAATATCCTACCATGCTGTTAACTACTCCCTTCGAAGAGAGACAAACTGGCTCTAACAAGGACAGAAAAAGAAGTGGGAGGCCCCAATGCACAACTGTGCAAGAAGATAAATATTTTAGGGTGTGCAGTTTGAGAGAAAGACGCCTCACAGGTAATTGACAGCTGCATTAAATGCAACCCATCAAACACCAGTGTCAGCATCAATTGTCAAGAGGCGACTTAAGGATGCTGGACTCAGAATTGCCAAGAGAAAGCCTGCCCAATAAAAAGAAAAGACACAGATGGGCCAAACAGAAAAAAAACATTGGACACTGGCAGATTGGCAGAAGGTGTTGTGGACAGATGAGTCCAAGAATGACATCTTTGGATCAAACAGAAGAACATCTGTGAGACGTAGAACCAATGAAAAAATGCGTGACCAGTGCTCAATGCCATCTTTCAAGCATGGTGGTGGCAGCGTGATGGTCTGGGGATGCTTTGGAGGGTGGTAAAGTAGGCGATTTATACAGAGTGGAAGGGATATTAAAGAAAGAAGGTTACCATAGCATTTTGCAACGCCATGCCATACCCTGTGGACAGCGCTTGATTGGGGCCAATTTCATCCTACAACATCCAACAATGACCCCAAACACACTTCCAAATTGTATCTGCAATATTGAAGAAATAAGGAGAGAGCCAGAATTCTGACTGTAACAGAGTGGCTAGCACAGTCCCCGGAGGAAGACTACATCAAGCCAATCCATGCTGTGGGTGATGCTACAGGAAGCATGGGGTGAAATCACATCAGATGACCTCGATAAATGACAGAGTCTGCCAGGCTGTTAGTGCTGCAAAAAGTGGCTTCTTTGATGAAGGCAAAATTTGAAGTACACCGTCATCATTTTAATTAAAAACAATTTTCTCTTACTTACTCCTACAATATCTGCATGCCCTGTCTATTTGCTTTATTTCATGATCTCATGATCATGTTTTGCCATTGTTCCAAACCAAGAAAATTTCACTGTGATCCCAAAGTGTGTATCTACAGTATATATAAAACTTTTTGTGAAGTGCTCCAGTTCCAAGTCACACCCATACTCTCCTCAGGCCCAGTAATTTGTCCGTTCACACGACCCAGCTAGCTGCACTTGCGTCTGACCCCCATTCACACGAGTGAACCCTAAAAAGGGGAAATCAATTGTTTACCTGACATATTCCTCACTGCATCTGTCAATAATTGGAATATTTTAGAGAAATCCATGCTTTTTTTTGTTTTCCAGTTCACCGTTTTTTTTTTTTACTTGACACATTTTGGACACACGCCAATTTGTTCCCATACTGCAAGTACATGACAGCAAAAAAATGCAAGTACTTCAATTCCTGGGCAGTCCTCAAGGTTTGATCTTACACTCTGGCACTGCACCAAATGTCTTTAAACTCAGATGCCCTTAAGAGCTTGTGCACCATAAATATGTACATCCACTATTTTCAGATGCACATGTAGGTGGAGGAAAGCAAGTGGTTCTGGCTATATTTGAACTAGGTATCTCTACAGCCATTTGAGTACGTGTTTCGACATAACAGGAGATATTCTGCTAGCATTGTGAACGTCTCAACTCTATCAATATTACAAGCACTTTTGTCAGGCTGGGTTCTTACATTTTCACATGATATTTGCACAGCACGTGGTCGATTGCAAAAAATTAAAAATTTTAAAATTAAAAATTTTAAATTAATTTTTAAAATTAAAATTGAAAGAAAAATGGTAATGGGTGAGACCATTACCATTTTTCTTTCAATTTTAATTTTTCAGTTTAGTAGCTGTAAAAAAATACACACTATAATATTCATATTCTGTACATATTTCGTGTTTTGTCTGGTCAACTTAAATACATTTGTTAATAAAAATCAATTCATGCAATTCAGCTCTTGAAACACTTTACAAAAAAAGTAAAGCATTTAAATGTTTTGCACAGAGGATACCAAGTGATTCTGTTGTTAAACTGTCCCATTCTTCCTGCAAATATATTATCACATACACCACACATTCTGTAACGGAAACATGCCAGGACTGCAGGCAGACTAGTCCAGTACCTGTACTCTGTTCTTTCCCAGTCATGACTTTGGAATTTGTGCAGCATTTGGTTTTGCATGGTCTTATAGGAAAACGCATGGATGTTTCAACTGTATGACAGTCCATACTAAATGTCTCAAAGCCCACAGATGTTGATACCGCCTCTGGACAGAAAACTGAATAGAATTGAGGCTTCTTCTTTTGCACAATAACATTCAAGTGGCATTTGTGAATGTACCTCTGTATTGTAATGCTTGACAAAGTAATCCCGTGCCCATGTGAATAGATTAGATATTGATGAATAATGGTTTTTGATGCAGTGCCATCAGAGACTGAGGTCTTTAGCTTAGGTTTGCACCATTGCCCTTCATGCACTGAAAATCCTCCACATTATTTGAATCGTTTAATGACAATAAAGATTTAACAATTATTTATGACGATAATAAATTATGCACTGTATAAGGAGAAATACATAAATCCCCTCCAGTGTTTCGCTGAGGAACATATTTTTTTAACATTTCAATAATTTGACAAACTGGAGTTCCTTTCCCCATCTTTTATTTTTAAAAGAAATGAATTTCATTATCGATTCGTTGTGTCACACGATTTATGTCTTACTCGCCTTTACATATCCGCTTATGCCACGCTTCATAAACACTGGAAAAAAATAAATAAGAACGACTTGAACGGAGCGACATGGAAATTTCTAAATAAGTTGAACATTAAGTGTGGTGAATACGAGCGTCACTCTGTGCTCGATTATGTGTCACTAGCACTATGTAGAGCGGCTAATGGCTACATGTTGTACATGCTGTTTAGTTACCAAGTAAAAGTTGTATTGCATCTTCGTGTCCGTGAATGATTACTAGAAGTAACTCACAGTATTAATATTATATAGTGAGTCCGAAGAGCACAACATTCAGAAGTTAATACATTCTACAAAAGAAACATGATTGATGCAGAGAAGAAGGTTCTGCTTAAATCCTCAAAAATGCGCTTCACGCAACTAAGAAATGTTTAAGATGCAAGCTTTGCAAAAGTGATTTGACTTGCACAGGAGCAAACGGTAATAATACAGTACCTTAAATGGAAACATGTTAGAGTAACCGATGAGGATGAAGGGAGCTCAACAGCAGGGTAAATCACTACAGTATCCCAAGTTTGTTCAGTTTTGAAGTGAGAAAACGTAACGGAGCACTTACACTATGCAAACTGGCAAAGCATAGCACAGTTCATGCTGTTTTTTGCTTATCAACTGGATAATGGCAGTGATAGAGAACGTGTGTGTTACTTTTAATTTAAGTGTAATTTGCTTAAGCAGTGTTTATGTGCTTCATAAATAAATATAACTTGTATACAGTTGTGGTAATTAATGATTAAGCTTAAGTTGTAATTTTCTGACAGATTATGAGTAAAGACACTGCACTGTATAGGCAGGATAAATTGCATTTAGACAGGGATTAAGATAACATATTCAAACTACTCTAATTTGTGTAATTAGGTATTTACACACTATGTTATATTGTGCCAATGTGTGCGTAACCCTTAGCTTTTGCACTTTTGCTACTTACTTGCCTTAACCTAATGCTGTAAATAAAACGTTTATTGACCTGTTTAAATTGATCTATCTATATTCATGCTATACTGACTTTCTCATTCCAGAAAACAACAGCAGTTTTAAGTCTTATTTAATTTAATCTGTTATTATTTAATTATTGTAAGCACATATTTTCTGTTATTCAATGCTCTATTTCCAATTAAAGGAAATAGGAAAATATTTTTTTATTATTTTATTTTATATTCATCGATTAATCGAAAAGGTAATCGACGGATTAATTGATTATTAAAATAATCTTTAGTTGCAGCCCTAGCTTATTTACTTTTTTTTTGTTTTTTTTTGTTTTTTTTACAAATTTCTGCGCTCCAAAATGTAAATGAAATTCCGAAAAATATGTAATGTTAAAGCACTCAAATAACAAAAAATGTTTTTAAAAAGTGCATATTATGTGAATTGGCCTTTTCCAAATTTCCCAGGTCTTAGTCTGATTGAACATCTGTGGGATATGTTCGACAAACAAGTATGATCCTTAAAGACCTCACCTTGCAACTTGCTAGGCATGAGAGGAACCTACACACTTCAGCGGCACCTCAGAATTCAAACTTTTCCAGAAGGCTGCTTGAAATCAGATTAGTTCGAAGTAAGAATTGACTTCGTAAAAAGTCATGTAAATCCATTTCCAACCACCAAATAATTTTCCCTGCCAATATTTGTATGCAATTAATGATTAAAAGCCCAAAAAGCAGTGTAATATAATAAATAAAATCAATGAAAGATGTGAATATAAAGTGAAAAACTGTAGCTTTAGAACGACTTATTACTGGGTCAGCAGCGGCATGACTGTGGATTAAGGCTGCATGATTAGCTGTATTTCTATCATTATCATGATATGAGTTTTCATGTACAGTAAAAACTGAAGCAAATGGAATTATTTGATATAACTAATAACAATATTTGATATAACAATTATTTGTATAACTAAGCCATGTGTGATCTGGACAGTTCACTTCATTATGATATTTGAATTACGCTTCAGTAGTTTACTTAATAGTAAGTGTTCATTTTAATTTCAACAATTTTTCTAGCAAATTATTTTAAACTATCCTCTTGTATTCCGTCAACTGATTAATTATGACACTGATTTTATGAATATTGTCTGAACAATATGCCCAAAAAAGTTGCTGTGCTGTGCTTACATTTTTTGATAATTGGTTGTCTTGGTTTTGTGATGTTTAGCTCTGACTGGGCTGGCTTAAATGCATTACATTACATTCAAGACCACACCATGGAATGTTCTGTTTAGGGTGCTGGTGTTCCAAGTCCGAATTTTTGTTTGAATTTGCTTTAGTGCTTTAGCTTAACAAACGTGTTTGCTATTATGCTTCAGACATTAAAGAGGCAGCTATCTAGGAGTCATGCATGTTGGCTATGTTTATCCAAGGCTTTACCACAAGAGTTTTATGGCTCTGATCATTCTGGTGTGCAGTCAAAGAACTAGGTGGATGCTTAAGATCAGTCACTCATGGCACGAGTGACATGAATGAATGAATGAATGAATGAGATAAACTGGCTTGTTTATCTGGTTTGTTTCCCTGTCCTTTCAACAATGGGTAATTTATCATGTTAACAATGCGTAATGTTTGATGTGATAGGCTGACCTTGCCCTTGGCGTTGAAGTTTTCAATGCAAAGAAACTATGCTTAGGTGCCTGAAATTTTATTGTCTCTCCTTATATTGCAACACTGTCATATTTCGAAACTGGCAAGGGCAGGCAGTCCTGATAATTTTCTTACAAATTTTAAATATAAATGTGATCTATGGGTGTAAGAAATTAGTAGAATTGTTAAGGAACCATATAAGTTATTGTGCTATGTGTAGTTAGCAGAACATGGAATGCCTGGCTATTATATCTTACTTACTAGTTTTATAACATTAATGAATCTTGTATGTCAAAAAGGCTATATGTAGAGCCATCCCCAATATATTGTGTATCTCTATTGTTGTGTGAGAGACACACGCATTTTGCAAAAAAAACCTTTAAATTTCTCCTGCCATTCAGTAACTGCTTGATGCTCAAAATGTGAGCGATTATCTATGAAAGCGTTACATACCAAACAAACTTGCTCCAACCTCCTGGTTGTTAAATTAGTTGCTCTGGCGCTTTTACACATTACACATTAAGTCTATCTGCTGAATGTCAAGACTCAGTGGTGCCCTGGTGCCTTACCAGGCCCTGGCATTAAGCACTTCTAGGTATTGTAGAAAATTAAGTAGAAAATGAACATGAGTAAAGTTACTAGGGTAAAACAGTAATGCTATAGTGCAAAAATACTAAAACATGTCACTGCGTGGTACACTGAATTTCGAACATTCACAAAAACGTCAAGCCTTCTTGTATGTTTTGAATTATTTGCACTAGAACGTGCTCCAAACCCCTAGAGCTCAGAGAAAATTCAAGAGAAAAGGGAAAAAATATATTCAAATCCACTGCATGGTGGTGAATGACCATTTAAATCTCGTCCCATACATTAAATATTAGCCTTCGTATGAACGCGCATCACCATTATTTTACTGGGATAGATCACAGTGTACTTCAGTTCATAAAGAAGGAATGCAAACTAATACTGTTATCACGTTTATTGTGCACAATAGAGGATGCAGTGAACTCTAAATTGGCCACAATATGAATGTGTATGAATCAATGTACCATTACTCCTGTCCTGAATAGCCATTGATGCTCATTCAACATTATTTAAACGAATGAATCAAACTCTACTATGCACAGTAGCACTAATAAGGATTACTGCCTGATTAAGCACTTAGTAGACTGTGCATAGTAGATATGAATTCATTTGTTTATGTAATGTCTAATAAACAAAATTATTTTGCTCCAAGAAGCATGTACACAGAATTGTTGTGCAAAAGCAGATATTTAACAGATACTTTACACTTGTTTTTTTCAATGTTACAAGCAGAAAAAAGGTTTTCCTGCATATCCTCTAGCTATAAACTGATGTTTATCCAGGTCATTTCAGCTATGCCAGAATAAATCTGGAGTGTTCCCTGTCCATCTGTTCAAATCCAACTTCAGATCACTAAGCTGTTCATTTTTATCGAGTGGTCTAAAAAAGCAGCAGCGTGTGGAGGACTAAATCCCATTTCTGCATTTCCTAATTTGCTAAATATAAGACTAATCAAACAGAGCTCAGGCCTTCAACTTGGGAATTGTCCTTAGATGGAACAGATTCATAAAATATTGAGAGATATTTTTAGATGTCAGGAATATTATGAAAGAACCTAAAAAGAAAAGCACATAGATTAGATGAAATGCCACATCATAGGTTACTATGAGCAACTAGAGCTTTTCTGTTGATTTGCTGACACCTTTGAAATTAGGTATTTTTTATTTGTAAAATATTTTTTGTTTTATTGTGGGTGGGGACAAGAAAAATTATTAAGGCATGTAAAATGCAGTCCGTGCCAGAAAGTGTAGACTTCTAGTGTATGTGCTGCATGTGCACAACATACAGGATGTCAACAGTACAAAAATAAACACAGGTCAGGAAGTGTTATAGAGCTGGACATGTGTACAGTTTCTGACAACAACAGCTGCAGCTGACATTGTACTGTTAATACAGTGCTTAATATAAAATTATGTTGTTCTGTATACAAAGGTCATCCAAGTCGTTCAGTGTAAAAAAAAATGTATGAATGTATATATTTTTGTTATTTAAAGTATAAAAGCCATTATAAAGATATGTCAACCTTTTTCCTGATCAACTTTATTTCATTCTTTAATAAACTGTGCAAAATCCACTGTGCATTTTCCATTTCACCCAATTTTTAAAATCTTATTATTTTTTGGGTTTGTATTAGAGTAGTCAAGTCAAAGTGCAGACTTCATCAGACTGATAAAAGAACCTATAGGTATTGAGATATGTGATTTTCCATTTTGTTTCTAAAATAAAAGGGTGTCCGGTGTCTTTTGACTCACTCTGTGTATATATTTGTGAACAGGTCATGAATCCTACATGAAAGATCCTAGACTTTTTTATTTTGTTAAGAATTTATAAGGTTACCAATAATTATGGCATGTGACACCACAATTCATGACAGGGGTGACATTGTTCTTGATGGGGATTTGTTTTTCTAAGACAAAATACCCTTGAACTTCTAGGTAACACCATAACCACCGGTGTCATATCCTCTGTGTGCTGACTCGTCTCTAATTTCCCTAGACAGTTATATTTAGTAGTGTTAAACTATTTGGAAATTCAATCTCTTGTGGGATATGGGACTGACACCTACAGGAGTGTTCTACTCTCCCAGAATATTGTGACTAGAAATAAGCTTTCTTCAAGTAAGAAGGAATGGTGACACCTGTATGCACTGTATATACACTGTATATGAATACATATTCAAAATAAATACGAAACAATTAAAAAAAGAAGCATTTGATTTTATTTCATTAAACAAGATTATCAGAAAATCTAATGAAAAGTCAAAGAAAGTTGTTTAATTACACAAATGAGATGCAAGATTGAGATGAGTAGTAAATGATATATTCATGGGGTGAACAGAAACATGTTGAAATGTTACATTTACTGGTGTATGGTCACCAAAGACTGCCAAAACACACTGACAGTGATGGGGCATGAGCAGGATCAGATTGTCCAGCAGTTCTTGTGGGATCCTCTGCCACTCTTGCAGTGGCATTGGACAATTTGCCAGACTTCTCTTCCCAGTACATCCCAAGCATGTTTAATGGGATTCAGGTCTGGAGAACGTGAAGGTCAGTCCATGTGTTCGATTCCTGCCGGGTGAAGCATGTTGTTGATGAGATGTGCACTGTGGGGCTTTGCATTATCGTCCATGAAAAGCATGTTGTTTTTAACTGCTCCAACATAGGGTCCTGCTATAGAGTGTAGGACCTCATCTCAGTATCTGACAGCAGTCAGTGATTCATTTCTAATGAAGTGGAGCACGGTACGACCACCAATGCTGATTCCAGAACAAACCATGATTCCACCACAACCAAACAGATCCTCCCGTGTTCCTCTTTCACACCAGATCAGGACACAATGATTGTCAGGCTGAAAACTGAACTGAGATTACAATTGACAACTCATCATGGGTCCAATTACTCATCAGCCCAACTTCTACTAGTTCTAAAGTGTTCAGCAGATAACAGAATGCATACCATTGGTCGCCAGGCATGAGGCCAAACACGAAGGAGCAGATTTCATATGGTCTGCACCTGCTCCTTTTTGCCAATAAGATTAAGTAGAGGTCATCTTTTCATGTATGTTATTTTAGTGTGGTTAAAATTTTCACAAAACATCTTGATGTCTACAGGGTTATTGACAAATCAGCAGCTCTGATACAAATTTCCAGAAAATTAAAGATTATGGGAATTTTCCTTATCTTCAGTAAAAACAACCATTAATTTAGAGGTGTACCGATTTCCAATATGTCAGAATTTGATTGTGTTGTTTTTTTAGACATGTATGAAAATAGTATGAAAAGATCAGGGTACAGGGAACTTACTAATATGGCAAATAATTCTTCTTCTTCATTGCTTTTAGGGTGTATTATAGCAATATTTGAAGAAAAAAAACATGACAATGTTTACTGTTTACAATGTGCAATGTTAAACAGTACAAGTAACATTTGAGTTTTTTTGCTTCCATAATAAAAAGTATGTTCTTTACATTTTTCTGGCACATCAGTAATGAAGACTGTGTTAATCAGTAAGACAGACTGATTCTGAGTTGTGAATTAAACCTTTAATTGGGATCGTTGCTTAAATTAGCATCTAAATAAATTAGATATCCATTACGTATGGCTTAGTGCAGTTCATTGCAACTATACAATTATTCAGGGGGGTGATGCTGTTTAAATGTATTATTACATTTGTTTTTAAAACGTTGTTTATTGCAAACACCATGCTCTGAAGAGCTTCAACACTGACATGGCTGTCTCAGATATAAACTAAAATAGATCCCTAGTCCTTCATTAGTATCCCTACTCCCTCACTAGTCATGTTCTATATGTAGAAAGACTATTTCGTTGACCAAGTATCACTCAAAACACAGCCTAAATCTGAACACTTTCTTATGTTGAACAGCAGCAGTCTCATAAACAAATCTGTAAGCATCTTCATACAAACATAATTCTGAATTAAAGTTAGTAAAAGTACTGTGCTGTTTATGTGTCTGTCTTTGTGCCGCTGCCATCATTGTGCAATTATAAGTGTGACCAACTATAACATGCAGTATTTAGCAGAATCCACCCCTCTTACTTTCATCTTCTGACACTATCATTGTTATAAAACCAGTGGTGACCTGTCATTTCTAGCTTTCCTGCATTTCACTTTGGCAGCACAAGCTGTGTTGTCTGCATTCACTTGTGGTGTTCAGACTTTCATTTAATGAATGTGAGCTATCTTTATACTGATGGAGGACTCAGGCCTCTATTAGAAAACGTATACGTCTGTGACAGCCACATCATGCCAGGAAAACCACACATCAGCTTACAAAGTTATACTGTATTGTCCATTGTTATTTTTAAGGACCATTTGTGCTGATTTAAGGTCCATCAGGTTTACGTGAAGTGAACCACAGAAACACAAATGAGAGCTCAGCTCGTCATAAGTATTTAAACTGATTAATGCATGTTAGCAAAAGCCCTAATCATTTTAGGCTGTAAATGCAGAAATTCGAACACATGGTTGGGATAACTCCCTGTATACAGTATAACTGATTAATTAACTGATTAAAACTAGCAAGAGTCAAAGTACAAAAAGTACATTTACATAATTGCATACATATTTATCACCTGAGACACAACCACAGGTGCAATGTCAGTCAATCATTTTATTTTTGGGTCTTCCGCATAATAATTTATAATTAAACCTAAAACATTTGTAGGTACCAACTATTTCAAAATAATAAAAAAGAAAATTATTTTATAATGTATAATGTTTTACGTTTAAATAATTGTTGTTTTATTTTTTTCAGTAATAAACAAAAATGCAAAATGGTTTGAAGGACTTCCAAACTAGGACACTTACAGTGCTTACACTTACAATGTTTCATATATTATATATAGAACTATAGGAGGCACTTGCGTGTAAGTTGAACGTCATCTTGTTTTGATGTGTGTCTTTTGTTTTGGTGCAATTTTTGCATTTAATTGAATGATTTGATGGTCTTGATTTTTGATTGATAAACGTATTGACTAAAATATGTTTCTTTTGTTTTTTATCTCTTGAAGGTCCTATGGAGAGCTGACGAACTGCACTTTTCTAGTGGCATTGAAGATGAATTGTTTCTGGCCCAACAGGCTGGTGGACGAGTTCTTCATTCGTGTTCACCGGCACTATTTCCACAACTGCTCACCCTCAGGCCGATTGCCACGTGACCCACCTAACCGAATATTGGGGCCATTCATCATAGTACCTATCTTGGTCACCCTGCTTATGATTGCATTGGTTGTGTGGCGGAGCAAACGCAGTGAAGGCATCGTGTAGGGCACCTAAAGCCCCTTTCTCCAGCTGCAGTACTGAGGCTTTCATAACAAAACCCAGAGGATTGACATTGTGCTACAGGATGGAACAACCTGCAGCCTACAAACAAATTGGCCTATTGTACTAGAGACTGTCCATAAGTATACAATATACATGACAAACTTTACCTCAAAGGATTATATAATATTTATACATATATAATTGGTAGTTATAGTAGCTTAGTCTCATGACAGTACCTCATAGGTTAGAGAGCTGAAGTAGAAATGGAACCATGTTTTGAAGCACTGACACTGGAATCAAACATATCAAGAAAAGAGAACCACAGAACTAAGGCATTGTTATTCATTTGTGATTAACTTGCTTGTCCACGAACATTGGATACCACAGATTTGTTTCCTCTCACTCCCTTGCTTATACACACTGTCCACTGTTTTAAATGCATGTAGTATTAAGCTTACTGAGTATTTTGGTTTGATTTATTAAAAAAAAAAAAAATACAACTAATGCCATGCTTTGTAAATGCCAATAAAATGAAGTAAAACAGAATAATTTGAAATGATCTGTACCAGCTTAATTATTTAATATTGTAATACAAGTTGTTAAAAGGCTGTTCCATTACTTGTACAGAATACCAATATTTTTGACTTCTTATAATGGCTTTGCTTGTAATGTGTCTCAGAAATTCCCATCATCCAAATACAAGAATGTAGGCGACTTTAAAATGATGTGGTAGCTTAGTGGTTGTGAACTGGTAAGTTCAGAAAGAGAGTTACTGCTTAGCTCTTGAGCAAAAGCATTACTCTTTGTACATATATAGTTGATATTTTTGTAAGTAGCTATGAATAGTAGCATACATCAAATGGTATTTACCCATGTAACTTATACTGTAATTGTTGGAATTATTGTAAAGGTAAATGGCATCTGTAATTTCACTGTCTCTAAACCCTGTTTACTGCTTCAGCACTTTAAGATTCTCGTGAGAATTGTGACATCTCTACCCTCTGGGCGGTTTCTCTCATTTGTGCATGACTTCAAGATGGAATCACTATAGTCATGTGATGAAGACAATTTGCAAGGACACATTCCTGAATCAAAAATAGCTGTCACCTATTTCATTATTTTACTCATAATAGTAAATATTTCAATTCATATTAAGAAGAATAATCAATAATAATACTCACTTTATAAAGCATTCCATTCCCTTTGTTGTAATAAACTAGTTTGGAAATGTATTTGATAGTATGTGAAGTATTATTAAATATATCTTCTTTTGAATTTTACATTAATTTATAGACAGTACTTTATCAAGAGAAAGTGTACACTTTACTCACTCCTGAGATGAGTTGTGTGAGGACGACACATTTTTATCCTGATGGAGCTACTTCTGGCACAAATTATGGAATTACCGCCCCTTATATGCTTACTCAGCTTTTTTGTTTATGGAAAACAATCAAGTAACATAATACACTATTATTATTACATAATAATACGTTAGAAAACCAAACAATTTTTATTTAATATCTAAAGATTCTGGCTTTGTGATCATAGCTCAAATATATTATATACAATTAGTTTAAGTAGTGTCATAGTTTTTAAGATAAAGTGAATTCTTCTCTGCTTAATCCTAGACAAGGATGACCGACAATGCGCAAAGCAGGAACGATCCATTATAGAGCACATACACTGGCACTTTAGAAACACCAGGTAAGCTAACACATGCCTTTGAACTGTGAGAAAACCAGGTTAACTGGAGAAAGCCCACAGGGAGGACATGCAAACTCTACACAGGCAGAGCCAGGGTTGGGATCGAACCAGGGATCTCAGAGCGGTGAGATAACAGTGCTAACCACTTTACCATCATGTCGTCTGGATTATTAAACATTTCCACCATACATTTTCACACAGATAAAGATCTAGACTGTTTGCTATTCAGATAATTGAACTGGTATGCCTTTCCTGAAGAACATGTTGAACACGTTTTGCTCTGCATAAATATGCATTATGATCACCAAATCGCTGTTGAATTTCATTCCAGTGTAAACTTCTCAGTTGTGAGTGGGAAAATTTGATTATATTCTTCTCTTTAGCTCACTTGTCTCATATTTTCTTCTGTTTGAGTGTTAGTTCTTGTTTTATTGAGCTTTTTCTATATATCAATCCTATGAAATTCAGACAGTGTCTTAAAGCTGTCATTAACATTATTTTTCATTTGTTTACATTTCTATTTTAAATACATATTTATTTTTGTTTTCTTTCTTGGTGATTTGACGTCTTACTTGGTCAACCTGTATGTTTTCCTTTTGCAAGATTCCCAGTTTGCACTTGCAACAAATTTTATTGACACGTCTGGGAACAACTAGCATCTATTCCCACACTCCTTGTTGGATTTTCCTTCTGAAATGAGTTTTAAAATCCTTTTCGTTGTTTCTACTGAGAACTTTATTGTCGGAGTTATATTTTATTTTAATTAGCCAATTCCAGCAGCTTGACAAGTTTTGTATGTATTCCCTTTCAAGTCTAGGCTAATTTCCATTTTAGACTTGTGCTGCTATTTGATTTAGAAATGCAAATTAGAAGGTGGTTATCGCATTGCTTGCAGTAGTGCCATGCCCTTATTGCAGCGATTAGCACAGCTGGCGATTAGGAGTTTCCTGGCAATGTGTGTGGTGGGCTAATCATGAAAACCAAAGTGCAGGGCTAAATCCAGCCGTAGCATTATTTGACAATGCTTGCTTTCCAACTTGGTGCCAGAAGTCAATTTCTGTGCTGTGCTTAAATTTTCTTTTATACTAAAATACTCATATAAAACTAAGAGTGAAATACTCACATTGTAGAGCACAGAGTTAGTCAAAAAGACAAATCATCTCACTTGTAGAGAAAACAACCTTGGGCCAGATTAGATAAGACAATTCAAATCATATACAAAAACAAATGTTTCAGTATGTCCTAGTTTGATTTGAAGGCAGAGATTTATATCAACACAGACATTTATATCAAACAAAATGAAAAAATGTATGTTGTATATCCTGAGCTACACATTACAGCTGTCATTTTTTTCTTTTTAATATGAGAATCCATTTATTACTCCTAGTGAAGAGTCCATATTTGAAAGACTAGATAGATATTGATAGATTTTTAGCAGTGGTAAGTGTAAAATCCTAATTTTCCTATATACTCGTATACCCTGTCGTTGTCAGCTTGCCATAAAATATATCACTATTGCTGCTTTTGTGAATTAAATAAATACACAACAGTGGTGTAGCCTTTAGAACGTTACATATACAGTAACTGTACAAACATGACATAAACATAGTCACATTTATCTTATTCCTCCTTACAAACCATTTTTAGTGTCTTTACATGATTTGCTTACTTCCAAAGTGAGAGAAGATATTAGTTGCTTAGAAGTCACTCTGGGTTCCTATATCTCACAGCCTATTACACACTTTTCTCTTAGGGTGGTCTTTGTTGGTCGACCACTTCTCGTGATGATAACTATGCTCTTGCGTTTGTACACAATCTGTCTGTCAATCTCTGTTTTTTAAGAGCATAAGCAGTCTTTAGAATCGTATTGTTTGTGAAATGATGGCAGCATGAAGAATTTTATAGATCCATGATCTTAGCATGGTGCTGTTGTGATTAGCACTGTTGACTCAAGGTAACAAGGTCACCCAATTTGATCCTGATCCTGGACTCATCCTGTGTGTAGTCTGTGTGAGTTTACTCCAGATACTCAGGTTCCAAGTAACATGCATGTTAAGTTAACTGGTGTTTCCAAAGTGCCCTTAGTGTGTCAGTGTGCATTATGAATGCTAAACAGACTTGATGAGCTGTCTAGTGAAAAGGGCTAGCAAAAACTGGGACATGAGCTTACAAAGATGTGGTTTCTAGAGCATAACCATAAGCACCCATGTTCTGCTCAGAAACAATGAAGTGAATCAGTGCACTGCATTCTTAAATTGTGTGAGATTAATGTGTTCAGTTTAATCATGATTTACATCTAAAAGACTGACCATACTCTAGTTTGTATATTGCAAGGAGACCCACTTTTCAAAAGGCAATTTAAAATATTTATTTATTTATTTTCTTATTATTACAATGCACCTTCAATCAGTCTGAATGTGGCAGTAGACTAGTTGTAATGATTGTATTTCAATTTTGGTCCAAACATATCCAGACGAGCTATGAATCAGTGAATAAGTAGCATTATGAGATCTATTTAAATCAGTTAATTCATAATAAGTATGAACCCATGAACCGACCCCATTCATCTGCATAGGCTTCCTAATGTACATAAGCACTACACGGCCACAAGTATGTGGACACTGGATCATTACATCTATATGAGCTTGTTGTCAATGTCACTATAAAACCATGGGCATCAGTATGGAGCTATAGCAGCCTTCAGAATTTTGGGAATGCTTTCAATTAGATTTGGTAGAGTGTCTGTAGAAATTTGAGCCCATTTGTTCAAAAGAGCATTGTGAGGTCAGCCACTTCTGTTGAAGGTCTAGCTTATAATCATCGTTCCTATTCATCCCATTGGTGTACAGTGAGGGCTCAGGGCTCTGTGCAGGCTTCTTCAAGTCTTTCTTTCCACCAAACCTGTCATTACTCAGTGCATAAAATATGTTTGCCTCAAATATAGTGACTGTGGTATTTGGAAATTTGGCCTATACCGTGAAGACAGGTTTAAGAGTCTCTGTATGAAACACTGTCAATAAAACTCATTATAAAAAATAATGACTAGTACAGTTGAATCCTGTTAATTTATACCACGGTTAATAGTTATTCATAGTTTATTAATATTTTAGTAAACATTTAATATGTTACATAAACTATAGCACGTCCCATCTTGTAATATAGGGCATGTTTGTTTAATCGGACCAGCCGGTTATTAGGACCAAAACCATCGTGTCCCGATGTGGTCCCATTAACCAGATTCGACTGTATTAGTATTAGTCTTGATCCTACTTTTAACCAACACTGCAGGGTTTGACCTGCCAAAGTTCAATGTTTTGTTAGCTCAACAACAGAATTCCACATTGTTTGGGTCATATGGAGCATTCCGTTATCTGCTGAAGACCATAGAACCCATAGAAGCTGGGCTGATGAGCATTGTCACTGAGCCCATGATTTGTGGTCAACTGTCTTCTTCTCTGATGAGTCAAAGTTCAGTTTGCTGCCTGACAATCATCATGTCCTGATCTGGTGTAGACAAGAAATCCATGTTTTATGTGAGAAAGGGACTCCTTTGGTGGCTGAATCATGGTTTGTTTTTGCATCAGCATTGGTGGTTGTACTGAGCTCAATGTCATCAGAAATGGACCGCTGACTGCTGTCTCCTGCAAATTTCTTTTCATGGTCGATAATGCAAAGTCCCACACTCATAAACAACAAGTTTAAGGAGGCAGAAATCAAACGCATAGACTGGCCTTCACGTTCTCCAGACCTGAATCCCATTGAACATGCTTGGGATGTACTGGGAGGAGAAGTCTGGCAAACTGCCAGTGCCCCCCACAGCAATTTCTGAGCTGGAAGTTGCACTGTAGCAAGAGTTGCTGATCCCATAATAACTAGAAATAATAACTAGAATAATAATTTAAGTGACATCAGAACAAAATAAATGTGTTTTAGACTAGTAGGTGTGACCAAGCTCCAGAGGTAATACAGTGCTTCAAAACATAAATCTTTGTCTTTTACCTCCGGTCTCTTTTGGTAGTAGCAATGCTGTATCGATGTAGTCACTATGATGTAGTCATGTAGTCTTCCCTTACCACACATAGACTGCTAATATGGTGCACAATTGAAATGGTAAATACTAGAGACAGGTTTAATTCAAGGAGGCAGCAGTATACTGTATTTTCGGTATTTTGTTGGTAGTGATTAAGCTCCACGTTACATGATTTAAAGGAGCGACAGAACAGTCTTGATCTTAGAAATGGCCTATTAGTTCAGTGTTCAGTAGAATTTATAGCTGTACTAGGTAGGTGTTGGTGATTTTAGAACTATTCCAGTTTTAGAGCTCAATGGAAGTCACAAAGTTTCAACTGAAAAGAGGAAGTAATTATTGTACACAGGCAGTAGACTATTTCCAGTTAATAAGAGAAGCTCCTGCAAAATCTCATTGGATCTCTTAGTGCTGACAGTGCTGTTGGCAGACACTGTGGGTGCAGGACACCAATTTAGAGCCTTCTGTATACATACCAGACAACAAAATCCAGTTCTCCACACTGAGCTTGTTCATGGTTTCATTCATATCGATTTAAACCTTGTTGAGGTTTTAATGTATTAAATACACCATGTTATTTTGTCTTTGGATTTAACAGTGATGTGTGTAAACTCTTGACACATGATCTGTCATGCAGCATTTTTAAACAGTGTTATCACTCATTTATCTTTCCTGTTTCTGCGTTTAATTTAGCATCACTAAAGGGTGTTTGCTTGCATGAAGTAAAAACACTTCAAAAAGCCTCCCACGTCTGAAGTGTATAGGATTTTTTCCCCCCACCAGTATAAAGAGCATGCTTAACTGAGTGCTGCATGCTGCTCAGCACACATCATGTGGGTGGATTTGATGAGCTAGAGGGAAAGTTCAAAGCACACTGTGCAGATTCAAAACCACTCATCCTCAGTCAATGGAACAAGTATAGATGGTCCAAGCCAGAAATCAAAAGAAATTTAATTTGAAGGCAATAACAATGATAAAGACCAAAAAATCAGTGATGACACCTGCAGCAATTTCAAACTACCCAATAAAAATGTGAACAACATCCTGCCACTAAATTACCTTAAGCACTGAGAAATACACTTTTGATTTTTTGACTTACCAAGAGTGACACTGCTGCTCATTCATTCATCCTTTCAATCAGTTTCTTAACTGCTTAATCCTGATCAGAATTGCTGGAAAGCTGCCTGGCTGGTGGCACAGGGCTCAAGGCAGAAACAAACTCTAGGTGTGGTGCCAATCTATTGTAGGGCACACAACACTCATACAACCCCAATTCCTATTAAGCCAGGGACATTGTATAAAACATAAATAAAAACAGAATACAATGATTTGCAAATCCTTTTCAACCCATATTCAATTGAATACATTACAAAGACAGTAGAAACGTTACACTGCAAAGATATTTGAAACTGATGTTTAAACAGATAAACGTTTTTTTTTTTTTTTTGCAACATAACATTCATTTGGAATTTGATGCCTGCAACACGTTCCAAAAGAGTTGGGATGGGGGCAACAACAAAAGTCTGGGAAAGTTGAGGAATGGTCAAAAAACATATTAATTGAAAACCGGTGAGTTTCATGATTGGTTATAAAGGGAGCATCCCTAAAAGGCTTCGTCATTCAGGTTCAACACTTTGCGAACAACTGCATGAGCAAATAGTCCAATAGTTTAAGAACAAAATTTCTCATCGTGCAATTGCAGGGAATTTAGGGATTACATCATCTAAGAAATCTCTGCAAGTAAGCGTAAAGTGTGAAAACCAAAATTGAATGCCCATGACCTTCGATTATTCAGGCTGCACTGCATTAAAAACCAACCTCATTCTGTAATGGATATTATCACACAGGATTACACTTTAGAAACCATTGTAAGTGATCACACTTCGTCGCTTCATCTACAAGTGCAAGTTAAAACTCTACCATGTAAAGTCAAAAAAAAAAAAGTCAAAAAGTCAAATAAAAAACTCTCACCATAAATTAAAGCGGAAAAGTCTTGGTTTTGAAAATCATGGACATTGTGTCTTTTGCACAAATGAGGAAAATGACTGTCTGAATTGTTATCAGTGCAAAGTTCAAAAGTCATGATGATATGAGGGTGTGTTAGTGCCCATGGCATGGGTAACTTGCTATTTGTGAAGGCAGCATTAATGCTGAAAGGTACATACAGGTTTTGGAGCAACATATGCTGCTATCCTTATCAGGGACGTCCCGGCTTGTTTTACATTCTGCACATGTTACAACAGCGTGGCTTCGTAGTTCATCAAGCAAGAATGGGAAAAATTTCACCTAAAAAGCTTCAACAATTAGTGTCTTCATGTCCCAAATGCTTATTGAGTGTTGTATGCTAAAGGTGATGTAACACAATCTTAAACATGCTCCTGATATAGAGTAAACCCACATGGACACAGGGAGAACTCCACACAGACAGGACTCTTTAGTGCTACCCGCCAAGCTGCCCCTCTCGCATGTCCTCTATAAGTAAAAGCTGCTGTATCCAAACTGAGACTGAGATGACTAATCGTATTTGGTAAACCTTTTGTCTTTTAAACGGAAAATGGATGTAAATGAGAAAAAGGATGTTAATTAAATGTTTTGTGCATTGTTAATTAATCAGTTGCTCACTGAACATACCATGAAACAACCTTAGTTCTCTAAAAATGAACCAACTCTAACTGTTCTCTATACAACTGATCTGCTCTTTTTGCGTTCAGATTGTGGGCAAAAAAAGACTCATCTTTATCTGGTCCTCTGTAGCACTGATGAGGTCTTAGAAAACATTGTTAAAACATTGTTTACAGCACAAAAGTAGGAATTAGAACCCAGCTATATAAACACTGAATTTGGGTAGTAGATCCATCTTTTTGTGTTACTGTTGTTTAGCTCTTA
>JAUZST010000666.1:70201-113537 GCA_034779995.1 Parotocinclus haroldoi
TAAAAAATAATTAAGTATTACAATGTTAAATTACAATACATGTAACCCAAGCCTTAAAAAGTTAATGGAATTGTTTCAAATCTGAAGCAATCTGTGACTAGTATAATGAGGTAACAAAAAGGTTCTTTAACATGGGAAATATTAGCAAAAAGAGAATTATTTGAGTGTATATTATCTGTGTTTCAATGCTATAACAGTGGAAGTTCTGGCAGAAGTGGGATTTGAACAGTGGATCTTCCTGTCCATGGTTCAGTACTCCTATAGAAGTGAGAGCATGCTTGTGTTGTACTTAATGCACTGCTTACAAGAATTAGGGAATATAAATAATAAAATAATACAAATAAATCATGTAAGAACAGCTGGATAATCTGATGCTGTCCATGCCCCATCGCTTTCAGTGTGTTTTGGCAGTCTTGGGTGATCATACACCCTACTGAACAGCCAATGTGGGGCACTCTCATCCAGTTTGACATGCTTCTGTTAACCCCCATGTATATGTCATTTGCTACTCAATCATGATAATTCAGTTTGCATCTGATTTGTGTAATAGAACAACTTTTTTTATTTCGATTTGTACTTCTGACGATCTTGTTTAATAAAATGCTACTTCTTATTGCTTTATATTCATTTTGAAATATTCCCTATTTTTTGTGAGCAGTGTATATACACTAGGAATGAGTTTCAGTACTGAGATCTTGGTTCAGTGGCCATGTGCTTAACCACTGCATCATCAGTTAGCTTTCTAGTCATGTTCGTGGGGGAACAAGTGCGGCCTGGACAGGACCACAGCCAGTTGTGCTCGCATGTGATGTTAGCACATTAGACCACTGCATTATCCAGAGTGTCCTAAGCACTCATACCTGCCATTATTACAAACAGACAGAGATACACTCTAAGCAGGGTGCCCAAACTTCACGTTCTAGGTTTCAAACTCAAGCCATGAAGAACTCCTGCTTCCAGTAACTAGCTCTTCAAGCACTGAAACATGTAATATTAATTTGATTGATAATTTGATTTGATTGTGTCCTGGCATGAATGAATCACAATTTTTCTGTTGGTCAGCAGTCTGGACAAAATTAAAATAAAAAAGCTGTTTTTAGTGTAAATGCATCCATGTTTGTTTTGTATAGAATTATATAATAAAGTATTAATAATTCAGCCACCCTTGTACCAAATAATTGTGCAGTTTGGCCAGATTTCATTCAAATACAGGCAGAAATAAGAGTCATCAGACCAGGTAACACATTTTCAGTCATGAACAGTCCAATTTTGACTTCTTACCGACTACCTACCCACTGTTCAATATGTTCATGTTATGCAGTTCCCTGCTGAGTGTTCTTTCAGAAATTGGTTGTGAAATCTGTGCAACTAAACATTTCTGGTAATTATTGGCAAGTTCTGCACACTGGCTTAAAGGAATTCTTCTGTAAAGCATATTCAGCTCTGAGGTGTTGGTGTGTTTCCTCACATCAACATTACCCAATGTGAGAAATACCTTTAGTTGCTCAGAAGCTGGTCTGAATTCCTTTCGGGCCTCATGGACTATTACATTCCTTGCACTTGGAGTGATCTTTCTTTGGTCAGACGCTCCCGAGGTAACACTGGTCTTGAATTTCATGTCTGACTGTGGACTGGTAGAGATCAAATTCTAGGTTTTGTAATACTCTTCAGCGTGATAGGCATCAACAATTCTTTTTGTAAGCTCCTCTGAATACGCCACGATACACTTCTATAAATGTGTCGGTAAGATTTGTAAAGATTCCACAGCTTGCTCCAAGTTTCCCTTCAAATTCAAGGTAAGGTCAGATTTAAGGATCACATGCTTACCCTTTTGTTTGAATTGGGTTCTCTTTATCTATGACCATTCCAAGGAACACCTCCCAAGGTGACAACCATTGGTTCATTAGGTTTAAATACCATGTGGAATGTGTGAAAACCTAAAACTTGATGTCATATTTATAAAGAAATTTACATTTAAAGGGTTCATAAACTGTCAAGCACCACTGACTACACTGGTTAATAACATCACTCCAAAGCCATGTGACTTTTCTTTCCCTTCCTTTGGTGCTGAAGATTATCAACACCAACATGAACGCATATATACCAGTCACATGCTCATGACTCAACAAATGCAAGAAGCTGCTTAGTCATTGAAACTCTGAGCACTCAGCAGACACCCTTTATAGAGTAACTTACACAAGCTTACGTTATACAATCTGAGCAACAGAGCATTAAAGGCCTTGATCAAGGGCCCAACAGTGGCTGATTGGTGGTGCTGGGATTTTAGCACAACCTTCTGGTCTATAATCTAAGACCTTTATCCTGAGCCATCACTGTTCACCACTCAAAACTGCAACATTGACTTAATACAGAACTGCAGATCATTGGTTTATAAAATGGTCTTTTTTATTCAGGTTACATAGCTGTTACATAGAGCATTTCAACATTTTCACAAGGCTCTTGGGGGACTACAATCAACGATTAGCAGAATCACAATAGTGGTCTGAAATAGTTATCGACACCACTAGAAAAACAAATATCCTCAATATGTGCACAAAGCTGCGGAAGTATTTGACCGAACCAGGGAGCAGCGTGTATGCAGTATTGGTTCCTATACCAGTGAATACTGAAGAACAGACATGCATCTTTACGATTTGAGTCTATTTTAGAGACTTTAAGTGGCAGCTTTTGACTCGGGCATGCTTTCATGTACCACAATGATATAAATTTGACTAAGAGTGTTTGTGGTGTTACTTAAGAGAAACCCTGGGTGAAAGGGTCAGTAGACAAAATCACTCGCTGGACTGATTAACACTTGCTAATTAGCTACTCAAGCAGCAGCATTTTATTGTGACAGCATTGGAGTGAAGGAGTGTTCAAGCAGACACCACCATAGTCCACAAGAGGTTTCCATATTTAGCAAATTAAGAAAATCTGCCTTGCCCGAGACTGCCTTTACTTGTTACTGACACATCTAATTGAGCATACTTGCAGAGAACAGACGCTAGTCGTGACGGACATCTGACGTTAAGTGAGCCTAATACTTTTCTACAGCAGACATTGACTGCACAAGGCAAAAGGGACAAAACCACAAAAATCAAGGAATGGAGGAGTTATTTTAACTTAACATCATAATCCCAAGCCACATAGTTTAAAAAAAAATCTGGATGATTGGAAATTCCTTAAGCATGACACATTGGTAATGATCATGAGTTTACATGGCCATAAGTGAAACAATGAAGATGTGTAAAAAGTTTTTTTTTTTCCTTTTTATTCCTTTTCTTTAATAGGTAGAGATAACACGCAGGGGACATTAGTTCTCTCCTCCTTCTCCCTCATCTGCTGCATTGTCAGAGGTCCATAACTGAAAAAGAAGTTTCCAGATTGTTAATATTTAGAAAAACGATTATTACTGACCGTCATTACCATCAGTGCCTGTTGTATTATAATTACACACTGACACTAATGACAACAATCTAGATATAGAAAGGGAAAAGTTTGGATAAAGACGGTTTCATATTTTGCAAAATGGACTAGTTCTCAAGAACCTTGATTAATTATGATAAACACTGGACACAATCATATGTACCACGTTATCCAATTTCCCATTTTAACCTAACATTAACTAGACAGTAACCTTTGGAACCAGCACAGAATGAGTAGTAAAAATGTAACAAACTACATGAAGAGTGGAACAGCAAGAGCCATGAGTTTTCTGTAATAAGATTCCAGGGTACAACTGTATATATAGTCGGGAAAAGTATTTAGTCAGCCACTGATTGTGCAAGTTCTCCTTTTTTATAAAGATGAGAGATGTCTGTAATTTATCATAGGAACACTTCAATTGTAAGAGACAAAATGAGAAAATAAATCACATCGTAGGATTTTTAAAGACTTTATTTGTAAAGTATGGTGGAAAATAAGTTTTTGGTCAATAATAAACAATCAAGATTTCTGGCACTCACAGACCTGTAACAGCTTCTTTATCCTCTGTCCTCCACTCATTACCTGTATTAATGGCACCTGCTTGACCTCGTTATCTGTATAAAAAGACACCTGTCCATAGCCTCAAACAGTCAGATACCAAACTCAACCATGGCCAAGACCAAAGAGCTGTAGAAGGACAACAGGAAGAAAATTTTATACCTGCATCAGGCTGTAAAGAGTCAATCTACAAAGCAAGCAGGTTGGTGTGAATAAATCAACTGTGGGAGCATTTGTAAGTAAATGGAAGACATACAAGACCATCGATAATATCCCTCGATCTGGGGATCTCATCCCGTGGGGTCAAAATAATCATGAGAACAAAAATCCCAGAACTGCACTGAGGGACCCGATGAATGACCTACAGAGAGCTGGGACCAAAGTAACAAAGGTTACCACCAGTAACACGCTACGCCGAGAGGGACTCAAATCCTGCAAAGCCAGGTATGTCTTCCTGCTTAAGCCAGTACATGTCCAGGCCCGTCTGAAGTTTGCCAGAGAGCATATAGAGCATAGGATGATCCAGAAAAGGATTGGGAGAATATCATGTGGTCAAATGAAACTCTACTTGTCGTGTTTGGAGGAAGAAGAATGTTGAGTTGCACCCCAACAACAACCTAATGAGAAGCATGGGGGTGGAAACACCATGCTTTTGGGCTATTTTTTCTGCAAAGGGGACAGGACAACTGTGTTAAGTGAAGAATAAACGAGGCCATGTATCGTGATATTTTAAACCAAAACCTCCTTCCATCAGAGAGAATATTGAAAATGGAACATGGCTGAGTCTTCCAGCATGACAATGATTCCAAACACATCACTCAGGTAACAGAGGAGTGGTTCTATAAAAAGTATTTCAAGATCCTGGAGTGGCCCAGCCAGTCTCCAGACCTCAACCCTATAGAAAATATGATTTAGGGAGTCCGTGTCAGCTAGCAACAGCCCCAAAACATCACTGCTCTAGAGGAGATCTGCATGGAGGAATGGGTCAAAATAACAGCTACAGTGTGTGCAAACCTGGTGAAGATTTACAAAAAAAGGTTTGACCTCTGTCATTGCCAACAAAGGTTATGTTACAAAGCATTGAGTTGAACTTTTGTTATTTACCAAATACTTATTTTGCACCATAATTTACAAAAATCCTACAATGTGATTTCCTAAATTTCTTTTTAATTACTTGTACAATCAGTGGCTGACTAAATACTTTTTTGCCCCACTGTACTACTTGCCACTATAGACTATGAAAATATTTACTGATATTTTATTTACACTGCATCATACAAACACCCTGTATTGTCAGGTTGCATTTTATTAAAAAAGACTGACAAATAATTATATATGACATTATACCATTGCTAAAAAAATCGTTTGTATTATATAATGGTGGAATAAGACTTTTGCACAGTTTGCACAATGAACTTTGTTCATTTAAAATACATTTGTAAACAACATTATAGAAACGATCTACAACATAATGTATAGGTACTCAGATTATACTGTGAAGCATAATACTATAAAAAACAAGTTCTTACTAATTTCCAGTCAACGTTTGAAGAACTTATCCAGTGTGATATGATATCTGCTTTAGCAGTGGCCAAGTAACTTTTGGCTTCTTTTTTTGTAGTAAATGGAAATGTTAGGCAAAGACCTATAGGTGGCAGTAGAGATATTACATACTGTACACGTTTTTGATCCAAATAATAATAAACAGAATAACATTACATGTCTATAATAGAATTTGATTCAGTACTTTAGGATTTGGTCTGAATAAGAGGCTGGTCCGGTTAACCGGTTGTCCTATTAACCGGAATCGACTGTATATAAAAAGAGAGAGAGAGAGAGAGAGAGAGAGAGAGAGAGAGAGAGAGAGAGAGAGAGAGAGAGAGAGAGCACCTATAATATGGTGTCCAGGTCACAAGACATGCAATGCAGCACAGGCCAGAAGGCAGGAACAATGTGCCAATCCATTTTATGACACACACACACACAAACACGGGGCACCTTTAGAATTATCGTGACTACTCCACCTGGGACTGAACCCAGGAAGTTCTCGCTGTGAGGCGACAGTGCTACCCAACGAGCCACCCTAATATCACAATATTCCATTAGTTAAAATAAGGAATGCAATAATCAAAGCAGAAATGCTTCTATTATAAAAACACAAAAAGGCACTAAGCACTGGATAGAAAGACAGAAAGCAGCACATACCCAGAGTCCAAACGAAGTAGTACTTCGGCCGAGTGGTCAGCATGGACAGATACAGGTAGACGACCTGGGCATAGAATGGGGTTTTGGCGATAAAGTCGTCATCTATGTTTCGTTCCACAGGAAAAACCTTGCAAACGGACAGAAAGACCAGCAAAGACAGGAAGCAGGTGGCCAGCTTGCGAAGAACCTCCATCTGCCAGAGACATGCCAAAACAAAGACATGCCAGTTTGCTTAAGCCACTTAAGCAACAGTGAAGAATTTGCCGACAAACAGTGCAAACCTATACGAGAAGTGATACTCTAAACTGTACAACCTAGTGAAGCATGGTTATTAAAAACTGTCAGCTGACACCAATAGCCAATAATTAAGAGAAATACCATCTGGACTGACACTGAGTTTTAGGGGTTCTATATTTACTACATTTCTATTTTTCCCTGCTTTTCAATTGTCCTGGAATTCGCAGGTGAAAAGTGTGCAGTAACAGAATGAGGTGACCGTTCACCGCCGGGTTCCTGCTACAGTGCCAGAGGAGGGACCCATTTACCCATTTCCAGCTTTCCTTTCATAAGGCATGGGCAGTTGTGCCTACATGATGCCTGACTAGGATGCCAGGCAATGCCAGAACTCATGTTACCACAGTTGTGGACTGGCAAACCACCTTTTCCATTGATATAAATATGCATCATTAAATGTAAATCAAAGTAAAAACAAAGATACAAAAACAAAAATGCCCTAATGACAGCTAGCACTCAATTTGGCATGGACTGGAAATGTTTCTGGATGGACGTGACCTGTTCAGCCACTCTAGCCCTGAATCTCTTACTCATTGATCTAGTTAAGTCCCACCAATTTTCACGAGGATTCGCATATGGAAATTTGGCAGCCGAGTCCCTATGTGTGGCTGCTCCTAAATGTTCATCAGGCCTATCAATCACATTTGCAGCCCTGTGAACGTCAGAATTGTCACCTTGGAATATAGCGAGAGGAATGTTACGTTCCTCTGTAAGATAATGAGCAAAAGACAAAATCTGGCTGTCTAGTAGCTCAACGTAAGTACAAATTTGAAGGTTGTGATTCATATTTGCAGTCACCTCAACCAAAGGGTCCATTTCCACGTAATTAAAACACCCCCAAGAAAATCAAAAGAACCTCACCCAGCTTAGGTATGGAACCATACCTCATATGCAGTCCTCACTGAAGGCATCCTGAATGCCTAACTTCATTCACACAGGCAGAAAGATTTTTTTTTTAAATGAACAGAATGTTGCGTGTCTTTTCACCAGCTGTAACTGGGTTCTTTTCCAATACCCTACACTGTAGGTATTTTAGTTAGAACTACATGAGTGAGAAATCACTAAGCAACACAGTGACTGTTCAGGGTTATAAATAAACAGCTTCTAAATGCTTTCAGCTACTTTATGCTGCTCATAAATACTTGCTTAAAATGTAATTAAAAGCTTCCATCAGTGTCCAAGGTCTATTATAGTCGATCAAGATACCACACTAATGGACTGTAATCAGTCAGCACAGTTCCACTCAGTAACCGCTGCTAAATTCTGTACATAAACAGAACAGATTCAGTAACAAACCCAAAAGATAATGGCTTACATTAGGTGAGGGGTCATTTAGCCTGGTCTTCCCCTGAGGTTTGCTTTTGTATTCCTGCTCTCTGTGGTGGCAGGGCTTGCCCTCGATGAAGCCGATGTAGTCGTTGTAGGAACAGGTAGGTCCTGCCAGGATGCCCATGAAGTTGCAGTTATAACTAAAGTACTCCAAGAGGCTGGGCATTCGCCTGAACACAAACATAATAACGGTCACCCTTTCCAAACAACCCCAGGACATCAGTGCTACCTAAACTACCATGTATCTACCATGACAGTGAAGTGAGAACAGTTCAACTCCCAAAATAATACCTGAACAGTGAAAGCTAAATGGTGGTCTTTTCCATCTTGCTACAAATTGTGGTCATTACTGACAGCTGCACATGTATGTGCCTCTAAATACCTGTTTGGACAGTACTGAAGTCTTAAACCACCATTAAATTTGTATTTTAGTGGTGTTATGACCATAAATAACATCCTATCGGCGAAAATAAATAAAACTTCGGATTCCTCATGTCATAAAACTCTTTCCCATAATCTTCAATTCAATCTTTGTAAGCTTTAGCATCTCTTCTATTAGTCGCTATGGATAGCTATCTAACTGCTGTAAATGTTAATATCTTAGTATTTTCACCCTGTGCCCCTTTGAAGAAAGTGTTGTCTTGTCCTACCCAATTAAAACAATGGTATAGCTAATCTAATGGTGGCTTAAGACTTTTGCACTGTATGTATGCAATCATATTAGGTTATTATTCTTATTATTAAGGTAATCAACCTACTAAACACATACCATGCCAAATAAACTGGCTATTGAGGTATAGTGGTTCAGATGATACACAGTGCAGTCTCTGTTGTTGAACATTTTACTAAACACAAAGTTTTATTAAGTTTATGCAATTAAAGCATGAGCAGGCCCATTACTAAGTGACTCTTGGCTGCATTCAGCCCCAAAAAGGTCATGAGGAGAAGAGAATGGGGAGAGAAGGTTTAAACACTGGGCTGGATCTGCACTCTGCAGGATAAGACCCATGAGTGGATCGTGGGACAGTGGGACAGCGGGACAGGTTCTATTTAAAAATAGTTTTTTATGTGTGTTGAAAAGCTGAAACACCGTGCGGTTTTAACTGTATGGGAAAATGAAGAAGCATTTAACAAACCAGAGTTAAATGCACAGCCTTGTGCACACTACAGAAATTCTTCGTAATTTGTTACCTGCCCTTTTTTGATCTGAAATATCTGCTCACAAAAACTATGCAAAACAACACACATATTATTGCACAAGTTCTGTCTGCTGTCGCCTGCAACTAATAGAAACTACTAAAGACAGAGGTATAAAATGATGTTCTATTCTAGGGTCAGAATATATTACATAACGAGCAAAAATGGTCCTTTTCTTATTTCTGAAGAATAGCAATTTAAATTAACGTTTACTTTTTTGTTTAAAATGTAGAATCCTTAGTCCCCTTTAATTAAAATATATCACCTTACAAACCTTATGGCCAAGACCTTTTGACTCGGTGTGAGCTGATCTTCATTACGAGCCATACCTGTAAAAATAAATAAATACAAAAAGAAACGTCAGCTTACAGACAGAAATGGAATTCTGACTAATGCAATGCTTTTTAAAGCAGCTCTAAGCAGGTACGAGTAACTGTAGTTCCTGAAAACCTGATTTCAAATTACCATCTGGACTTGCAACAGTGAATGCTGTGAAACCCTTTCCGAGCAGGTGCAAGAGTACATTTTAGTGGATATGGCAACAGTACAAACACTAACTGCACAGATATTTATACATATAAGAAAGTGTGACTGTGCTATTTTTTTAGATTTTTTTTTTTTTTTTTTTTTTTAGTTGATCCTGGTCGTGGTCATGGTCATGGAGGTCTGGTGAATTCATAACTGTGCCTCGGACTAGTCCATCTCAGCGTTGGCTGAAACAACCAAAACTAAACAAGGGGTAATTTCCCAGCCTTCTCCCAGACTAAATTCTCATGGTAGGTGTTTCAATGCTGCCTTTGCTGTAGAATGGCACGCTTCCTATCTGTTTGTGTGATGGTCTAAGCAGGCATCCTATGGGAGTCAGTCACCCCTAGTAGTGATATGAGGGACATTAGCACCCTGTTTGGCTGCCTCTAGCATGGGTACAAGATGAATACTGTCAGATCTGTTAGAGACTCCTTTCAATTCACCAGTTTTCCGCAACGTATCCTTTCACTCTACTTTTGTACTATGTACATATTTCATCATGACACGACATTTCATCATTCATCATGACATTCACACATAAGTTTAATTCAATCCCAACAACTCCTTCTTTGTGCCTTATATTTTATTTGATGAATAAAATCCATTTGCAACACCAACCAGACCTAACGAAAACATTTTCAGGACAATAGGATATTAGAATAACAGAAAAAGGAACAATGGCTTTATTAGATAATAATTCACTTCGATGACAGCGTGCATTTTCACATTTATAGGAAGCTCTTCTTTTGCCATGCAGATCAGGATGCACTAGGGTGCAAAAGCTTTCATTAAACTCGCAGCATATGGCCTGATGAATGGAACTAATCAGCGGAAGACAGCAGTAAGCTATAAATTAAGTTCCTGTGATTTTTTTTGTAATAGAGTCAAATGAGTTTCCTCTAGCCTTGGCAGATTGTCTCACTGCATGTATAAGGAAGACCACCTAGAGGAAGTGCCACCAAAAAAATTCTAGTCTGTTTTAATGCCGTAAATTAGTTCAGATTACTACTGATTACTGGCACAACATGAGAAACAAGATAACCGGGAAATGGGAGTAGCAAGCTGCAATTATTTAATTCGATTTATTACACAATGTTTGTGTTTTTTTTAGAAGGGTGTTAAGTTTTCAAGTAAGTTTTAAGTAATCTCATCTCTTTCTAAATAATGTCCATAGACACCTTTCTATTACTTTGCATATATTAAGAGATAAAATAAAACATTGAACAAAATTTCTGCTTTTAGAACTATTACTTAATTACCGAAACAAATCCTGTTATATAAAGTTATTAAGTTATAAAGTTATAAAGTAAAGTTATTTGCTTATTTGAACCAAAATTTTGTTTAATCGGACCAAAGAACGTGAGAGGGAATAAGAAAAAGAAGCCACAAGTCACCACTTAGCCACTGCAAAGCGGATCAGTGAGATATGGGAGGATTTTTGGGAGCCCAGGAGAATTTAGGGTTTTATCAAAGGTCAGGAAATCCGAAAAGGTGTGTTGACAAGAGCAAAACCAGCGGGAGGTGAACCTGCCCATTACTTTCCTTTTTTTACAGTATTATGCTTCGCATGCTGAGTATCTATACAATGTGTTGTAGATCGTTTCGAAAAACTTGTTTGCAAATTAATTTTCCAATGAACAAAGTTCGTAAGCAACAGTAGTTCTTGTTTGTACGTTCGCTATGCATGTATATCGCACAATAAAAGTTTAATAAACATTTAATGTGTTACATAGCGCGTCCTGTCTTGTAACAAAGGGCATGTTCATTTAATCGGACCAGCCTGTTATTAGGACCAAAACAACCGCGTCCCGATATGGTACCATTAACCAGAATCGATTGTATTGTGAATTCCCATAAATAAAAAAAAAGGTTGCACCAAGAACAATTCCTTGTACACTTGTTACAAGTGTTCTGATTCTGATGTTTTCAGAGCCACCTATGACACATTTAAATGTTGTTTGCATGGATTCATGTAATGTCCAATTTAAGTCAATGGCACATTTCACAGAATGTAACGCAGAGCTTACAGGGCACATACATGTGTACTCAATTATATAGACAATGTTGAGAATTAGCTGAGTTCAATTAGCCTGATGAAGCCAAGTAGCAGATTAGCAAAGACAGCAGATCATAACAACACACTACCAGTGTACAACTTTGTATCTGCACAGCACAACATTTAGGACCCTAAATCAACTTCAGAAACTTAGCGTGCATGCAAGTATTTTATATAAACATCATTCATTCATGGCTAAATTGCTGAACGCACCAAAATAGAGGACCAGCTCTCAAATATTTCACAGGAGAGTGCAAAAAGTTTCCTTTTAACTGTGCCTTAATAGATACGGAGAGCTCTGTAGCAGGGGGACGGAATATTTCATAGTAAATTAATAATATGAAGTGCTATAAAGATGTATAGCATAAGACTGTAATGACACGGGTCATTTCTCATTCCGCCAAGGAAAGGAACGGAGAGAAGAGGACAGAAGGTCAGTCCCGCTGCTGTAATCTCAGCCCTCATCCATCACCCATATCCCCCTGCTTTAATTAGCTTCCTGGGACGTTTGGCAGCAGATGCTATATGAACACCTGCATTATCCAAAATATTGCATAACACCCCCGTTTTTGGCGTACGAGTTTAGCACAACAGGAACAAAGCCACACACCTCACAAGAAGCAACGGGGTCAATGCCAAAAAAGGGCCACGTTCCTACATAATCAAAACAAACCAAGCTGAGCATGGAGCTGTAAACATCTAAATCAGATGAATATTTTAGAAAACTTCTGAACAAGTCAGATACTAAAAAGAAAATATTGAACAGTGACCCATGATTTGACACTGTTGTGTTATGCGGCTTTAAAAATGTACAGGATTAATAAACAACACTGTGACCTTAAGCAACCACCTTAAGCAGCAATGAAATTCCCCATGATAAAGCCATGTCAGAATAATCCAGCATTAATATACAGTCCAAGGACTCAGTAACACTTATCTGGTGTCCTTATTGTTGGGACAAGCTGAATAATGACTTGTTTATGAATCATTATTCACATTCAACTAAGAAATCTGAAACAAATAGGCAAGCGCGAAAAGGGCACCAGTCCCTGCCAATCCCTCAGCAGAGCACACACACCTAATTGTAATTTTAGTGAAGCATTTTGTATTGCATTTGTTGAATATTAAATAAAGCCTAAACATAAGAACTAAAACACACATACAGCACCTCCATGGACCTCCCACTGAGGACTCCTTTTATATCCATTTTGTTTTATAATTTACATTATTTAGATTATTACTAATTAAAATTTTATTATTTATTTGTTATTGATTTAAATTATTTACCTAATTTTGCTATAAATGCATATTTAATATACTTTTAAGTACTGTCGATCCTGGTTATTGGGATACTCAGCATGCAAAGCATAATACTGTAAAAAAAAGTTCTTACTGAATTCCAGTCAACGTTTGAAGAACTTATCCAGTGTGATATGATATCTGCTTTTGCTGTGGTTCAGTGTACAACTGCAACAACATAACACTCACCATCATGGATCTCAAAGGCCATACTGGTGATCTTCTGAGTGATTACCATCATAGGCCTGAAATAAAAGCAGCAGAAGGTAGAAATTAAATGTTATGTACTGTTAGACATAAAACAAAAGTCACTTTTCTTAATAAACCTCTTACCCGGTAAAGTCAGCCGAGTACATGCCATAGTCAAACACGTACACTCGTGTGATCTGGCAGAAGCCCAGGTATGCTAGAGCAAACACCAAGCAGTATCTGAAACGACAAACAGTAACGTTATTAACAAAAGCCATTTGATGCACAATTACATTTACACACTTTCCCCCTTAACTGTAGTCAATCAGCATGTTTGCTGCTTCTTCAGTGTCATCCTGGAGCTCTGAGGTAAATGTTGCTAACAAGTAAAGTACATCTAGAGTAAAGTAATATTATTTGTACATAACATTTTTATGAAATGTCACAAAATATTTGTTAGAACTACATATATTAATCAAAGTGGAATTTCAAAATCATATAAATCACTTTTAAGTTTGCCTTTAAATGCTCTAGGTCTGATGCTAACATGCTCATACTATCTGAAAAGCCACATTACATTTTTTGTGGTACGTTTTCATAGGTAAGTGAGTTTCGGAGTCAGAAACCACAAACAAAATTATATAACGATAGAATTATTACATTTATTATTATTCTTTTGTGTTTTCTTGGGAAATGCTAAACCGCTAAGCTACATTCAGCCTCAAGCTCTAGTGCCCAGCTAGGGGCTATGGTAGCCTAGCGGTTAATGTTCTGGACTCTGCCACAGTTGGGTCCTTGAGCAAGACCTCTAACCTACAACTGCTTAGATTGTAAGATTGGATGAGATGCAAGTCGCTCTGGATAAGGGAGTCCGCTAAATACCATAACTGTAAATGTAAACTACAGAAAAAATATCACAAATAAAAGTATTTTGTTAAACAAGCTAGTTTGCTTACTCAGTCTATAAATAGATTTACAATCAAGCGTGCTAATAATTAAACTTTTTAAACTCTATCAATTACTTGCTTTACAGATACAAAGTTTCATAAATGTGAAAATTTAACATCAACTCATGGCACATCCTCTGCATTTTTACTGATTTACACAACCATCATTTGTCAGTGCTAGCAGGCAACAGCATTATGGACACACTAATACTACAAATATTGATTTGGAGTAACTCGCGGCCTGAGCAGGCTTTTAATGGGTCAGTAAGCACCAGCATGTAGCCTATAAGAATGGAGTAAAACAATGAGGTCAAACAAAATTTATATCACATTATATCAGTAAGGAAGGTTATTCCTGTAATAATCTGCTAAACGCAGGACACTAGAACAGCAGAACAATGTCTCAAAGAAGCGTTACTAACATCTAAGCCCACAGCCCCTAGTGGCAAGGATAAACTCATACATGTAATGAGGAACAAATCTTGAGAGAATCAAAGCTTACAAAAAGCGACCCAACCTCACTGGGTAGCCTAGATATTATATCATCAGAATTAAATGAAATTACATTACATGTCAAAATAATTCATACATGCAGACTCACAGGACTGTGCACAAGTCTTTGGCCGCCATTGGACTCGTTATTTTAGCAATTGTACAAATGACCAAATACAACATATTGTCGATAATTGGACCCAAACTATTCTTACTTTGATTCATTTTCCACTTATATGTATTATAGTCTTTGTGAGCTTTACCATATCTTAGCCTTTTCACCCTGTTGCCCTTACAAAGAATGTGGTTTTTCGATTGCTACCCTTCAAACAAAACCAATTCTGATCAAGTGTCTTCGGACTGTAAAAGGGTCAATTGTGATCCCGTTAAAAGTGCCCAATGCAGCTCTTGAGACAGCCTAAGAGGTCACACTAAATTCATGCCAATGTAATCTACAGAAGTTGTTTTTTCAGGTTTACAAATCTCGTCCATGTTCTTCTTGTATTGTAATAAAGATATGAGAGTTTAAGGGGAGGCATTTCAGGTTGTGATGTGATCTAGCAGGAAAAGTTTTGCATCTCATCTGAGAATAGCTGGAACCGGTGCAGGAAAGCAGCTTGAAGACAAAACAGTCAGGGAGGTTAAGGCTTGTGGTGGCCTCCAACTTGTACAACATGACTAAAACTGGACGAACCAGAAGGTAACACAGCCATGATAGATAATGTGAGATGTCTGCAATTCACTTACAGCACAGACAGTAATGTGAGTGACAGCATGCCAGGTCACCAAAAAAAAAAAAAAAAAAAAAAATCAAGGTTACTGAATCTGCCCTAAGTCTAAGGCATAAATGAGGCAACTCTGAGCAACAACCAACCACAACCCTGCCCAGCCTGACGACCCTGTTCAGCATACCGTACCCAAACATGGTAGGTTACCAAGCTGACGACAGGGCATGCACGCCACACAGAACAGAACAGTAGCCACAAACATTTGGCACTGGACAGTGAGTGACTATTAAAGAGTAGAACCACAATGAAACCTTGTGGGATAAGTTTCACTGGAAGATCTGAGAAAACCTAGCTGAAACGGTGAATAAGCAGTTTTGAATGGAACCTCAGTTAAATAAATACCTTATTTTTTTTACTAAAGTAATTAAATAAACACTCACTTTAAAATGATTGTGTTCACAACTTAATCTTATCATCAAGACAGATTAACACCGATTTTCCAAGGTTCAACCATAGGTGTAGTTTGGGGACGGGTGGCACAGTGGTTAGGTGGGTAGCACGGCTGCCTTACAGCAAGAAGGTCCCGGGGTTCAGTCCCAGAGTGGAGCGGCCTGGGTCCTTCCTGTGTGAAGTATGCATGTCCTCCCTGTGTCTGCATGGGTTTACTCCAGATACTCCGGGTTCCTCCCAAACGTGTTAGGTTAACTGGTGTCTCTAAAGTGGCCTTAGTGTGTGCCCTATGATGGATTGGCGCCCCATCTAGGGTTGTCGGGTGGGCACTGGCTCGCAACCCCGTGTGGATTAAGTGAAAAATAATGGATGGATGGATGGATGGATGGATGTAGTTTGGGAAGGGTAGTAAATGTTTGGAGGGAGCTACTGGTTTGACACTGGTAAACACTCATCTCCTTTTATATTTTAGGTGTAAGAGAGACTGTGAATGAGTCATAAACAAAAATGTCATGTTTATATGTTCTATACCACTGGGTTTAGCATCCACTAAATGGAATGATAAAAATGGCATCTAAATTACTGTAGAGTGTGGTGTACTTTGGTGTTTTGGTGTGTGTATGTGATGCTAGGCCACTGTATACAATAAAGCTGAATTGCGTCATATCTCTCCTGCACTGCCATGTGAGGAAAAGAATATCCCCCCCAACACCCACAGAGCTCAGTGCAGCTAGTAACGCATACCATAGCCGTTTCATTTTCACTTGGAATCAGTGGAAGAGGGGGAGGGGGTCTGTGGCTGTACGTTGCCCAAGTTTGAGTACAGTAACAGTGCTGTTTTGTCAATAAACCCCATTGTTCCTTTTCCATAGGGACAAGCTTGATAGACTTTCCAAATGCAGAGGTTGATAAAAATGTCCAGTATAAGGAAAATGTTATGAAAAAAAATGTCTTTGAATATCTCATTCACACTGAAAAATAGAAAAGTGTCCACTGAATTGAGCAGATCAGCTGATCTAGAATAGACCCAGTGGATGTTTCCAAAAATAACCGATGACAAGATTAAGGAAGGCATTTCTGCTGGTCCCAAATCAGACTAGTCATAAAGACAGGGCTTTTAAAGATCTGCTACTGGGGCCAAAGACAATAGCACTGAAGGCATATAAAGATGATTTCTTGACAACTACAGAGACCAAACTTCTCCTAGCTGCCAGCATGCTTAAAGCATACAAAACCATGACATCAATCAGGTTACTGCATTCACACTTGGATTTCTTTCCTGCTGAACTTGGTGTGGAACACGACGGAAATTTTAACCAGGACATTGCAACCGTAGAAAAGTAGGGATCCATCAATCCATCGTGGCAGCTTTTATTGGACACTTTCATTTGTAGTCAGCATCTGGTGCCTTTTGCCAATCAGCTGTAAAACTTTTTATGCTGGGTTGATGTAATAAAATGTTTCAACTATAAAGGTGAAACAATACAATCTGCTCACATTTCGATTTTCTCACAATTATCAATTTTAAATCCAGCCAAAAAAAATTATGAGCTGTAAACGATGCATAATTTCATATATAAACTTTAAAACAAACAAACCAGAACTCTACAATCAACAGAAATGTTTACAAACAGGGGTTTAAAATTGTAAAGAAAATGCTCTATTATGGCTTCACCAGATCTTATATATTTTTTCTGAAGAATATATTCTGTGATATATTATGTGTGATTTTCAGGTACACAAACAGTTTATTATATAGTATATAGTTATAAAAGACAGCTTGATAAACAAGAATGTATAATTTAACTTGATAATGCATCGGCCATGATGCATTACATGGCACAGGATACTCAAAGAAAATGTGTTATTTGGTTTTTAAAAATGTACTATCTCGTTAGCATCCTTAGATTATTGTGAACAAATATATAAAATATATACATTTAACTTGTAACCAGGAAAAATAATTGTACTATGAAATTTGACAAGAAGTGGCCAAATTACCATCAAAATTCATTGTGGTAATTCAAACCTTGTGGTCAAACTGTGAAAGTTCACATTAAAACTCAAGCAATTAACAGTTTAACTATACAATCTCACAAAACATCTATATCTGGGTAAGAATATACATTTTAAAAGTTTAAGTCAGCTGGGTGTGTAGTAACTCGTCTGGTCATCCTTGAATTTCTGAGAGTAGGTAGCACCACTGCCTTACAACAGGAGGTTCTGGGTTCAATCCCAGGGTGAAGCAGCTTGGCTCCTTTCTGTGTAAAGTTTGCATGTCCTTCCTGTGTCCATGTTGGGTTACTCCATGAGTTCAGGTTTCCTTCCACAGTTCAAAGACATGCATTAGGCTTATTGAGGAATTATAAATTAAAATAAAAGTAAAATAAATAAATTGACCTGAACAGTGTGTGCATACATATATGTGACTAATCTTGATGTATGGCCAGTGAATGATAATGCTTGAATGATTATCGAATGCAATTCCATTTTAGAAAACCGGAAAAGTTCTGGCAAAGTCATACTCACAGAAGCTTATCTTGTTCTCAGTGTGAAGCCTTTCCGTTTAATTTAATTGCAGGAGACAATAAAGAATAAAGATTCTTTATGTTTACCTTCTCTCAAGTACACGATTTTCAACTGTTATTTGTCATGAATATAAATAAATGTTTCACTTTTTTAAGCTATTGTAAAGAAGTAGAGCATTTAGTTAAACATTAGTAATTTATTTTATTTGCAAGAGACCAACTTTTTTTGCTTTTGCTTAATAACAGAGACAGAGTGTCTGTCATTATAATAGCTATTAGCTAGTAGTGACGTAAAATAAATGCAAATAAACAATAAATATTTGTGAGAAAATCCAAGTGAGAACTGTGAGTAAAAGTTATCGCTTCACCCTTACTGAGGTATACTTAATACTAGGCATTACTGAAACTTTTACTGGAATCAGGTTTTATGGACAGATGAGACCCAAATAGAGCCAGGGCCCTAGAGGATCCAGTGAGAGGATTTTGTATTAAATGCTTTGAGACTTTTTTATTCTTTAAGCATTGTCTCGTTGAGGATTGTTGGGGAAAATATGTTTGATGTTGATATTATGTTGAAAAGTTGTGCAAGGATCAGAACTCTACTTCCAACCTTTCCTACAGAAACACCTCTAACTACTACTTGTAAATTCATCTATATCCAAAATATTATGCAGTTGGGCAAGGGACTTTCTTATTAAACCTTCATCTCTCTAACAAGTAGGGTCTCGTTCATCACTTAATAGTAGTACTTAAAGCTACGATATAAGGTGAAACAGCCATTACCTTATCACTAACTACTCAATAAAATGATGGTGTAGACTGAAGTAAGAGACCAATCTTCCAAACTTCCATTTTATATTAAATACAGACGAATCCAGTTAATGGGACCAGCCGCTTATTCTGACTGAATCCTAAAGTACCAAAACAAATCCTATTTATTCGCTTATTTGGACCAAAGAACGTGAGAGCGAACAAGAAAAAGAAGCCACAAGTCGCCACTTAGCCACTGCTAAACGGATCAGTGAGATATGGGAGGATTTTTGGGATCCACGGGAGAATTTATGCTTTTATCAAAGGTCAGGAAATCCGAAAAGTTGTGTTGACAAGAGCAAAACCAGCGGGAGTTGACCACGCCCACCACTTTCTTGATTTTGTTCAGGTGCAGTCCGTCAAGAGAAGGCGTCAGATCACAGTGGATAAGTTCTTCAAACGTTGACTGGAATTTAGTAAAAACTTTTTTTTACAGTATTATGCTTCATATGCAGAGTATCTATACAATGAGTTGTAGATAAAAACTTGTTAGCAAATTTAGTTTTCAATGCATAAAGTTTGTAAGCAACAGTAGTTCTTGTTTGTACGTTAGCTATACGGGTAAATAGCACAATAAAGGTTTAATTAACATTTAATGTTACATATGTTACATAAATTATAGCACGTCCCGTCTTGTAACATAGGGGATGTTCGTTTAATCGGACCAGCCGGTTATTAGGACCAAAACGATCGCGTCTCGATGTGGTCCCATTAACCAGATTCAACTGTTTATTGTAATTCACATAGCAGGATATGGGTTTATGCTTTTTTCCATATATAGTCATATGTATTGTATTGTGTCCTTTCCAATATTCACATAAAGCATGAAGCATAAATACACACATGAAACAGATCACAGATGCCCAAAAATAAACAAAGTAGCGTTTAAAGCTCCGTACATGTGTGAATTAAGTTTTGAATTAACGTCAATGCACTGAGCCAGTGTGGCTGCTGTCGTCGTCACAAATGTAGGCTCAATGTGACTATAACAAAATTATGTTTTAGTCATGTCAAATGTGAGAGTGGTCAGCTGATCGGCTGCACCCAATATAAATTTTGATGTTATTTCCAGAGGTAGTTTGGAACCTGGTAGTTGTAAAAGATTCAGTTATCTGTGCTTATGGACTACATTTTCCACTTTTTTTGCTCCCCAATTCCCCTTTCATCCAATAGTCCCTATAAAACCCATCCTTTCTTTTTACTGGCAGGTGGAGGACTGTATTAGACTGTATATTAATCTAGAACTACACTGTGCTTTCCATATCCATCCACAACCTTTGTTAGCATCTCGAGCTGTTAATGGGAGCCATTGCTGAAATACATTAAGCTTTTTTTTAAATCATGACCAAGGTTATATTATCTTTATGAGTATATTACTAACACTCCAGTGTACAGCAGTGGCTTAAATAGAAAGGAATGCCACAATTTTACAATAGTTATTACTGCAGTAACATAAAATTTACTTTGTATTCAGTAGTAAGACTGACGGACAGACTTACAGAGACTAACTTTCCTCACAAACGTCATTTTGCTCTGAACAGAAGGAACCATGCTGCTGATGACGCATGCAGCACAGGTCCCATGAGACTGCAGTCGCAGTACCACGAATAACAAGAACGGATTACCGATTACAGATAATTTTCATTCAGTTTTGTGAATGAAATTTCTCTGTGACCTTGGATGCCCAACTTCATCTATGTACCAGTGTTTATTTGTTAACAAAAATTATGATGAGATAATGTTTTCCCAATGACAGTAAGATGAGACCTAAATAAAAGATAACACTTGAAATAAAGAACTACCAGAAAATGCGTAAAATTACGTTTATTATTGGACAAATAAATTGATAGACTGGGTTGATTAGACTGATAAATGGACCCAGCCACCCCTCTCCCATGGTGGGGTATGCCATATCGTATCGTTGACGATAATACCGGTATAATTTTTTATACAGTATAAAACATCTATACCGTGATATTTCAACATCTTTATGTGATGATGTAATGGATTTGCACGTGATTCATAGGCAGAGCAACAGATACGGCAGAAAGTGGGTTGTGTGGAGGTGGAGATTGTTCCAAAAAGGGGAGGGACTTCGGTAGTGTGAAGGTGGTTTTGGTAAAAACATATAAGGTGTACAACAACCTACAGTGATACTTAAGCTACGCAAAAAGTCTGTAACAACAAATCTAACCTGTTTCAACACCTCAAGCAGGAGCACGTAGCTGAGCACGAGGAAAGTCAAAAATTCCTCGAGGACAGGTATTTCAGAGCATAATATATATTTTGTTGCAATTGTATATTGTTGAAATATATCGCCAAATGTATTGTTATCGCAAAAGTACCCTTCACATTATAGAAGTAAGAAGTATTAAAGTACCCTAAAATATCATATTATTTTATTTGATTATTTTATATTGTATTATTTTACCCATAGTAGGGTATTGTTCATTATGTGTACCACCAAGTGCACATGCTCTACAGTTTCAAGGCTCTTAATTGTAGTACCTAAAGCTACGAATAAGGAATTTTATTCAGAAAATCAAATCTACATGCTACATTTAATATCCAATCCACTGTAGAAAAGTAGAAAAGTTACTTGGTAGTCCCCTAACTACTAGATCTGTGATTGGTCGCTGCTACCTAGCTCTTCTTGACAGCAATAGAGCAAACATAAGAACACTTTTGCAGAAGTTTGAGAATCTTAATATACAAATTTATGATGTAACGTGGGAAAAGATATGGTTAAATATGTGTTCTAGTGAGATAGCTGTCTGTAACTGGGTAAAGGAAATTAATTAACAATTTAGGTTCCTCCACAGAATGCAAATTAGCCCATATCTGAAGAACAAACTGGACCATAGTAAAGCAGACCATTGGATGTGGCATGAATGGAGCTGACATTTGGTCCTCACAAGTATAGCAAGGAAAGGAAAGGCACACACATACATGCAAAGCTGAGCAGTGGGCTATTATGTTGTTGATATGGCTCACCCTGTTCTTGTTAAAATGAAGTGATTTATGGATTGACTTTTGTTATGGAATCCCTGAAAAGAAAACCACTTGCAAAATGTGAAAATAAGTTAACTGGCATCCCCGAACATGCATCTTATGACAGATCCAAAACCCACAGTGATTAGTGATATATTTATAAACCTGCCAGACACAACCCTGGATTTAGAAAACCACACTGGGGGCCTTGTGGTTTAGGTACTATAATATGGAAGAGAAGGTCCTGCCTTCTTTTCTCTGGGGTCCAGAAACCCCACCTCTGCCACAGTTGGGTCCCTGAGTATTCCACTGCATAGTAGGATTTACTACAGATTGTCAGTGTTTGAACTGACAATAAAATGTGTCTGACTTTAAGATAACAAATGCTAATATAACCACACAGGCATAATACAGAGAAACCCATGAACCACAAAAACTCTGCAGTGGATTTACAGGTGCTGAAGTCATTGACTCACTTGTGCATGTGCTCAACTCCAGCCAAGATCATGATGCCGTAGGTGATGCCACTCTGCACGAGGAAATGAAAAGCATACCTAAAATAGAAAAAGAAACTCTATCAGAAACAAAGAAATGCATAAATACCTACGCAGACCTACTACTAAGTGTTACTGGTTAATATCCCTTTATGGTTTACAACAAAACTAAAAAAAGTGGCATGCAAATAGTTTATGCCTTTCATTTTTCATTTGCATTTGCTATTTAATCTAGCAGACACTCTTGTGTACAACAGGGACTTACAACTGATATCATCTCATAAGGTACAGCCTTGTTCAAGGTCCAACAGTAGCAGCTTGGCAATGCTGGGTCTTAAAACCTTGATCACTAGTCCAATTGCTAAACCACTGCGTGTCTCTGCCTGTCCCTTTCTTTTTCTCACTTGCTCTCTGTCTCTCTCTCTCTGTCCACCAGTCTGTCAGCCTCTACACAATCATTCAGCCCTGCTCAGCATACAGCATCATATAGCCCTACTAATCAATACTAACTGAAGACAAAGTATATTAGATCTGATATATATTACAATATACAGTAGATATAGACTGCAGATCAAGGCATGAAAATTAGATTAATATATATATATAGACATATCAGGAATAATATTTTTATTATTATGTTGAAAATGTGAACAAATGCTGTACTATATTTTGACCTTTGTTTTTAGAGACATCCCACATACAATCTTATTTCTTTGTTATCTTCAAGATACAGAATCATATGCTTGTCATAAGCTAGAGAGGCAAGTAGGACCACACTGCAGATGGCCTCCTCAAATTACAGTGGTACCTCGGTTCTCACTGTTAATTCGTCTCAGAAGGCTTGTTGACAACTGAAAACAATGGTATACTGCAAACTGAATGAATCTGTTCCCGTCCCCAAAAAACCCCCCACACTGTATATGGTATTATATGCATTAATAATGTTGTACTGCACAGGTGCCAAATACATCATAAGTTAAATCTTTCATGGACTGAATAGTGTTTTATAAAAGGTCTATACTTGTATAGTGGAGCCTATAATGTGTATTGACAAGCAAGTTAATGTTAAAAACATTAACCTGCAGTTGGCCATAATCATTAACACAAAGCTTATTTTATAATATAATATAACATGACATGATGTAACACAATATAATATTCTAAAGTCTCATGTAATTTAGTACACTATGCACCAGCACAGTTGCTAATGCTAATTCCAGCCTGTATTCGTGAGGATTCAGTTCCTGTTTCCTTTTAGGGTTGGCTGTCAAAAGTACATTTACATTGACGGCATTTAGCAGATGCTCTTATCCAGAGCGACTTACAACTGATACAATCTTACAATCCAAGAAATGGTGGGTTAAGGGTCTTGCTAGGGACCCAACTGTCAGCTTGGCAAAGGTGGGATTTGAACCCTGTACCTTCTGGTCAAGTACCTTAACCGCTAGGCTACCACAGTAACCTTTTTAGGACCCAGGGAGACATATTTGCTGTGGAAATCTTTAATGAGCAAGGGTATTGTGCATCATGATAGAGTTTTGGCTTAAACAAGTCATGCGGCTCAACTCGTTCAAGATTCAACAGGCTTCAAGATTCGAATTCGAGGCGTTCCGAGCTGGTCGAGATTCGAGGTACCACTGTATTCTTAAACATAAAGTCATTTTTTACAAAAGGAAAGAAAAAAGATTTTTACAATCCTCCAATCAATCCTTTCCTAATCCGTATTACTATCAGGGCCAGCGGTTGTTAGAAAAGCTAGATGCTCAGGAATTCTCTAAAAACTGTTAAACTTTTTTTTTTTTTTATCATTTATTGGTCTGAGAGTTGTTTTGATCTCTTTTGACAGGTACAAGGAGATGTAACAAACAAGCAATGTTAGAACTCAAAAGCTGCCTTTCTGGTTGATGAGGAACAAGGGTGCGGGCAAACTCACCAGCCAAAGCAGAAGAGGGCAAAGTAGAAGCCGAGCAGCGTGGCCACCACATGCCTCACGAAAGGATTGGTCTTGCTGGGGTGTAGATAGAGGCGGAAACAGAAAGCAGACAGGAGTGCACAGAGCTGACATGCCACGAAATTGACCTACAACAGAGTGAAATTCTGTTAATTCTCTAAAAATGTTTGGACGTTTCATACATATACTGTAGATTAAAGTCACTGCAACATTATACATTTTATTGATTCCTATAAGATTCCTACAAAACAATATATTTATCCTAGCCTGGTCATTGTCAGAGGGGGCGGCTACTGACGCTGCCACCGGAATGGGGCGTCAGTCCATGAAATTGCCAAAGGGCCAACGTATTTTCCACTCACCACAACTGTATGTTGGGTGGTTATCAGAGTTCAGCTCAAATCAGTTTAGACTTTCTATGGTGACCGCCCTCATAAACAAGACAACTGCATCCACAAAACTGCCGCTCACTGGATGTTTTTTCTGTATTGCACCATTCTGAGTAAACTCTAGAGACTGGTGTGCACGTCCAGAGAGATAGGCAGTACTAGCAATGCTCACACCAGCTGATCTGTCACCAACAATCATGCCATGGTCAGAATGTATCCCCATTTTGATGGTTACTGGCCCATAACTGTATGCATTGTTTTGCATTTGTGCTTGGCAAACACATCATATACGCTCAGTCTCATTCTGTGCTGGTTGTATTTAGCCTACACTAGTGCACATTTAGCACATTAGTGCATTTATGGCAATGATCGGTGAATCTCCAGTTCATATACAAAAGATGACTCGTGTTCATTCAGAATATTGAGAAACATGCAAGTCAAGTTGGCTGCCCAAACAATTACATGTATAAGAGCATCAGATGCCACTGTGCCTCATGACTGAGGCTGTGGATGGTCTTAAGCACTAGGTAAACTAAACCACAGCTGTGTACTTTTGAACTGCAATCAAGTAAAGAGCTGACGCAACGTCATAATACTTTTAAGTACATTGAACAGGAAATCCATCCGCTGTGTGTTGGGCATGTTCATCTGCAGTCTGCTCCTGTCCAGCTGCACTTTCAGAAACGCTACTATAAAGCATGCACTTGTTCTGCGATATCCAATACATCTGTCACGTAGCCTAGTTAGTCCTACAGCAATAGTCACCCACACCAAGAGGATTATGAGAGATTCTTGGCCGCATGATACACAGTCCCTAAATTTGTTGCCTAGCAAAGACGTTGAGAAGTGACAGGTTTGTAAGGTACTAAGATTTTTTTCTTACCAAATTAAATAATGCATGAAAATTTGATGAAACACTTCACAAGAAACACGGACTCAGAAATGAACTGAAACTATAAGTCAGACATAAATTAATATAAATTCATTAAAAAAATTTAAGGAAAAGAACCAACATTTATGTACATGTACAAATAAGTAATTAAGTTTAGGGTTAGGCATTCACATATTAAAGATAAAATAATAAAAATATATGCACAATACATACGCACTGACAGAACCAATAACACAGCTTGATAGAAATGTCAGATTACCGCAAAACACTGATTACCGGTGTAATCTACAATGGGTTCATAAGACCACCATTAGAGTGCATTGTTTAATCCACTGACAAGGACAGGCAGCTCCCACAGTTTCGATTGTCCACCATCCAGACACAGGTGGCACCTTCACTACACAGCATTATCTCCGCTTGGACCGTTTCCAGGCACTTAGCAGAAAGAAATTTGTTCTCACAGTGCTCACTATGTGTCCTGCAATTGACATTCGGTCACCGTCACCTTCGTTTGCAGTGTCGTCGCAAACAAGTCCGCTCTGGACTGGAACCCTGGCGTCTTTAGCAGCTAACATAATAAAAGGTAATGTTTGGGACTGAATGACAGTCAAGTTTAAGTATAAAGGCCTTTGATATTGAGTGGCACACAGCCCTGACTGCAGGTAGGAGTCACATATGACAACCGGAAAGCCCTATTAGTGTTACAAGAGACACTAACATCCCAAAGAATTGTGCAGGACATCCTGCAGCCACGTGTTGCCTCTCATGGCAAGGTTTCCAACTGGCATCATTCAGAAAGATAATGCTTGCCTACACAGTGCAAGGATTTCCCCCAGGAATGGTTCTGACAGATTGTAACATTTTCGTGACCTGCCTGATCGCCAGATTTATCACCAATCGAGTATTTATGGGACCAGCAACCTACGAGTGTGTAGAATCTACATATCCTGCTGCAACATCTGTCTGCAAATGTATGATAGAGGCAGAGAAGGGAACCACTTTTAAGCTCTCTTGGGGCCAGACCCAGTGCCTAATCAGACCCCACCTGTTATCATTTGCATAACTGCTTCAGACATAAACACCTACCAAAGTTTGCAGTAATCTGACCTTTCTATCTGGTTGCGTAATTTTTGAGTGTAAAACATATATATAAAAAAGCACATTTAACCTACGTAATTGCTTACACATTTAACTCATAGCTAACACATATGTAATTCATTTAACATTTTCTGGGGGAAAAAAACCCAAAAATAATAATTTTTAAAAATGTTGCATTCTGAGTGTAGATTTCTACTGGCCGATGCCAATTATTTTAACATGGCATTAGTTACTAGTACTGTGTTGGTGGAGTTGGATCACATTGCAGTGACAATGGTGCCTCCTTTAACTATCTTGCCATGAAAGCTCTACAGGTGCTGCTGGGTCGACGTCAGCTCATGGCGACTCTATGAATAGATGTTTCGCTTCGCAAAACAATAGCTCTTACGGTGTGTGAACAACTGTAATACGACACATATGACAGCCGACATTAACATCTCAGAGAATTGTGCAGGCCAACAGCCACGTGTTGCCTCTCACGGCAAGGTTTCCAACTGGCATCATTCAGGAGGATAATGATTGCCTAAACAGTGCAAGGATTTCCCTCAGGAATGGTTCTGACAGACTGTAACAAATCTATTGACCTGCCTGGTCGCCAGATTTATCACCAATTCAGTATTTATGGGACCAGCAACCTATGAGTGTGTAGAATTACATATCCAGCTGCAACATCTGTCGGCAAATGTGTCATGAGACACTACACAAACAATCACACGGATTCTGTTACGACGCCCTCTGAAACTCTCTTGATGTACTTTGGGAGCTGGAGTATTACTCGGTTGTCTCAGGTGGCTGGAGAAAAAGCAACCAGGGACGCTCATTTTATGGCTGTGGCATAATCCTCTCCCAGGCACAGTGTGTGTGTGATTATGTTTGTGCTTGTGCGTAAGCACTTGCTAGTTCTGACTACATTAACAGTTACACACATTCACGACAATGTATGGCAGTTTTAAATCTGAAAAGAGCTTCAGTGAAGAGATTAAATGCTAGCTCCAGCAGACACCAATTCAACTAACAAATAGCCCATCGCTGGCCTCAAGCATGACAGGTGTTCAATGTAGCTCGGGTACAATAGCCTCCCCTCGGCTTTTAGAAAGCCCCATTCTGGAACACAAGCACAAGAGTTAAAAAAAAGAGTGATCAAGAAAGAAACTGGCATGCCCAACAGGCAGCATGCTCTCCGTGTCACCATGGAGCTTTATGAAAGTAGCCATCTGGCTGACACCATGGCTGACAATGGTGGCTCAACGGTTAAGGCTCTGGACCGATAATATTTTGGGCAATAAAGCTAGTTAGATGATTGGGATAAACAAAAAATGGTTTATTAGGTTGACAACAACACTTGACCAATACAGTCTCGCAAAATAATCTGTTTTCTGATGGTTAAATAATTACCATACAGCATAATTATAATCTGGGAAGGCTTATAATACCACAATTATTTAAAATGACACTAATTAAATTCAGTAGTTATTTTGGTTAAATGATTGTAACAGTTGTCAGTCCACCTTCATAATGGGCTTATGGGTTTAGTGCGAGAAATGTGCTGATTGTCCTGTCAAACTGGCTACCAAGCCAATTCCAGTTTACCAGCTCAGTTCGTTTCTTTCTGTCAATAAACTGGCACCTTAATGTATATAACTAATTTCTGGTCTGATCTTCTGGCAGGAGACTGTTTGCAACTGTTTTATGTGTGTCAATTAATCCTCAGTCATCTTTAAACTTCATCTCTTTAAATACAGGGTGAAGTCCTTCAGCACAGACAGCACAGGTAACACTTAACATGTTTCCCCTACTCAATTTTTTTTTTACTTTTTGGACTAAGTACCACCATCATCAAGCCAAAACCTCCAACTTCTCACAAGTACTTCACTGCCAGGTGATTAATTAACTTTATCTTCGACTAATTCAAAAAGTGTGTTTGATGCATCAGTTTTGGTCACTACACATGGTATTTCCAACCTTCAGCCATGATATAATAGGAGATTTATTTGATGCATTCATTTTCAACCATTGTTTTTGGACAAATAAGAAAGGCTTACTGATAATGTCTCATACAATTCAAATGTTGGGAAGGCTTTAACACGAAGTAGCCCAAGTGGTATTCTTCAAAGACAAAACACAGATGAATTTTATTAAAACAAACTTAACACAAGTCTGAAACGTCAGACGTCAAATATTAGATGTTTCATTCCTTGCATGTGGTTGGAAATTTTCTGGTTCTTTTTTTCAAAAGAAGCACTGCTTACAATCTGTTGTGATGTGCATTAAGTTATCCTCAGTCACCTTCCACCCCGAGTACAGGGTGAAGTCCCTCAGCACAGGCACCATGCAAAATTGTTACACTTTCTATATGCCATTTGGTTGGAACCAAAATGTTGACATGCCGGCATGTTAACGTCCATTTTAGGGCTGCAACTAACAGTTATTTTAATAATCGATTAATCGGTTGACAATATTTTCGATTATTTCGATGAATCCGATATTTTGCCAAATATTTTCCATGTCTTTAATCGAAAATAGCGTATTGAATAACAGGGCAAATAAGTGCTTACAATAATTAAATAATAATAGATTAAATTAAATAACTTATAAATTACTTAATAAATTCAATAATAAAGAGAAATAAATGCATGAAAGGACTACATACAAAATTACTCACTCCCTTGCTTTAGAAACTTTGCATTGCAATGCATAAATGTTTTGTCTCTTTTTAGAGACTATACTTCCTGCCGCAGAGAACAGACGCTCAGATGGTGTTGAAGTACCAGGAATGCATAAACAGTTCTTGGCTAGCCTGGCCATTATAGGATATCTGTCTCTGTTAACTTTCCACCACTGCAGTGAATGTTCTTCCTTGGCAATGTTTCTTTCTCCAAATTATGTGAGGACTTCATTTCTCACTTGGTTCTGAATATCCTCTTCTTTGCTTGCTTTGGCCTCGTCTTCACCATCAGAACTAAGGAGCGAATCCAGTAAGGTTGCAGGACGTCCTGATTCAGCAGCTAGAGTATCGGGGGAGGTGCTACTGCAACTGCCATGCTGCTGCACATCCATCTCCCTTTTCTCTGGAAGTGCCATTGTTTGCACTTTAGTTTGGACAAGTAGGACTTCTTCAGGTGAAAGAAACTTAAGTCTCCTAAACCTCGGGTCAAGAGCAGTTGCAAGAATCACTGTGTTAGGAGCTGTATCTGAGAAAGAAGTCTCCTCTCTCCATCGCTCCTGTAGATGCTCTGTAGCAGTCAGTTGAAAAACCTGGAGTGGGGCTGACTCGAAGGCAGAACTTTGAATGGACTTCAATAGCCCCTTCACAAATGGAGGTATGGCAGATATTGTCGTGTATTTCTGTCCACTCATGAACACAGTGGCACATTCAAATGGTTTGAGAGCTGCTGAAAGCTATTCTAGCAGGCTCCACTGTTCTGGTTTCTCGGTATGACAGAGCTGTCTGACGGTATTGCTGTTACAGGCCACCTTTGCTCAAGCAGTCCGCTTATCATATAAAATGTACTGTTCCATCTAGTGCTGACGTCTTGAACAAGGCTGTGGCCATTTGTTGCCGTTTGTTCTTGAGCTTCGTGCATGCCAGCTCGCTTTTCTTAAAATGTTGAACTAGATATCTTGCAGCCCCGACAGCTTTTTCAATGCTTGGATGTTTCAATGCAGCTTTGATCACAAGTTGCAAGGTATGGCCAGCACAACGCACAGAGGACCATCTCCACCAAGATGTTTGCCGCAGCCACAACATTGGCACCATTGTCATGCACTATGGCGATACTTTTGTTTACTAGTAGGAATTTTTAAACCCAGCTACTACCGCCTCCAACCACTCTGCGATGTTAGATGCAGTATGTCTATCCAGCAGTGGCATGGTGGTCAGGCAGATAGACTGCATTTCCCAGTCATCTGTGATATAACGGCAGGTAATCCCAAGACAGGCTTCATTGGCTACACTTGGAGCAGTACGAGCAAGTTTGCTGTGGTTTGTGTTAATTGCAGTCCTCACTTCCATGAAAGTGTCTTCATGTTTTCTCTCCATGAGCATTGTAAAACGTGTCTTTGAGGGGAGAGTGTAACCTGGATTAAAGGTGCAGATCATTCTGTTGAAGCCTTTATCTTCGACCATGGACAGAGGTCTCATATCAGTAATGATCACGTTAAGGATGCTTTCAGTCAAGACAGCTGCTTGTTGCGGTCTACATGTCTTTCCCATCATGAAGCCTATCGTTTTTTTTTGCTGTTTTTTTTTTTCTGGAATGAGAAGTATGGTACAGATAGATCAATTTAAACAGATCAATAAATGTTTTATTTGCAGCATAAGGGTAAGGCAAGTAAGTAACAAAAGTGCAAAAGCTAAGAGATATACGCACACACTGGCACAATAAGTAACAGTGTGTAAATACCTAATTACACAAATTAGAGTAGCTCAAATATGCTACCTTAATCCCTGTCTAAATGCAATTTATCCGGCCTATACAGTGCAGTGTCTTCACTCATACTCTGTCCGAAAATTACAACTTAAGCTTAGTCATTAATTACCACAACTGTGTACATGTTATATTTATTTATAAAGCACATAAACACTGCTTAAGCTAATTAAACTTACATTAAAAGTAACACACACGTACTCCATCACTGCCATTATCCAGTTAACAAACTAAAAAAACAGCCTGAACCGTGCTATGCTATGCCGGTTTGCATAGTGTGAGTACACCGTTACGTTTCCTCACTTGGGAACCGAACAAACTTGGGATACTGTAGTGTCTTACCCTGCTGTTTAGCTCCCCTCATCCTCATCGGTTAGTCCAACAGGTTTCCGTTTCAGGTGCTGTATCATCAGTGTGGTGCTCCCACAGTTGGAAAATCACTTTTTTCAGTTGTGTGAAGCCTGAAGTGCTCCCACACTTCTGAAGATTTAAGCCGAACCTTCTTCTCTGCGTTGGTCATGTTTCTTTTGTACAATGTATAAACGTCTTAATGTTAAACTTTTTTTGAAATTTCGTGTCGCTCCATTCAAGTCGTTCTTATTTACTTAATTTTTCCAGCGTTGATGAAGTGCTGCAGGTGATGTAAGCGAATATGTAAAGGTGAATATGATATAAAGCATGTAACACAACGAATCGATAATGAAATTCGTCGCCAACGCTTTTTATCGATTTGTTGTTGCAGCCCTAATCCATCGTGGAACAAACTTTTCCTTTTTACAATCTAGACAGTGGATACCAGATACCTTTACTTTATTTAGGCAGGCAGACAGACAGACAGACAGTGGATACAGAAAGTACATTTTTCACTTTTTCATTGCAGCCATTTGCCAAAATAAAAAGGTCATTTTATTTCTTATTAATGTACACTCAGCATTCCATCCAAACGAAGTTTACAAACATGAAACGTGCCTAGAAATCCCAGAATGCAAACAGAACATTCTATAATAATATAACAACCTAGCGGGAGCATCTACAATACCTCTACACCTGGAACAAGCTCAATCTCACCTGTGCTGTTTAATTCATGTGTTCCGAGGCCTCTTGTTACAGTCTGCCCTGTGTCTGGCACTGGTGATTTGGACACCAAGGGTGGACCCCAGAGATTGGGAACACAGGAGGTGAAGCAGGGTGAGAGGAGGTGTATATATAGTGCATATGCTGCAGAAGATTCTGAACGGTCAGGCAGCAGATAGCCTAATTCAGATTCTCCCACTGAGTGCCTTCACCAATGCAGCAAAATCTTATGAAGCAGGTATTCTGAAATATCTTCACACCCTTTCACTTTTTCCAATCTAAAAAAAAAAAAAACTCGACACACAATGACCCATAATGAGAAAAATGAGTGAAAGTAGAATGACACTAAACTGTGCATGTTAGAAAAGAAACATGCAGTTTGTTATTAATACTGACAGTGTTTAAGGGCCTTACACAGACCAACAGCAGGAATCCTGGAAAACCTTGTTGCTAGGACACTCAATTCAGAAAGCGTGTAGGATGGAAGCGCGTGCGTGTGTGCGTGTGTGTGGGTTGTCTTGACATCAGACATCAGAAGTGACACACACATCACCTGAGTGATCAGTCAGCTACATCTCAGTTCAGCCATGAGATCAAAGAGCCCTTCACTAGATTATTTTGTGGGTTAAGACTTTGTGTGTACAGATAGATCCAGTGATGAGCCCACAATCTCATAAATAAACCAACCATTTAGCAGTTTAGCAAATAAACTAAGAAAGATACACATACCATAAAGACGTCACTGCAGGACAGGCCTTATTCCCAGTATTCATATTAATGGCCACTTTACAAAAAACAAACACTGAGTCAGTGTGTAAGATTCAAACACACCTGAGTACAATACAGTACAGCTGTGACAGTGCTTATTATTAGTCTCTCTTTCTCTCTTATCCCTAAGCCAGCAATTCGGAGACATGCACAATCCTCAAATTAACTACAGGGTGATTCCAAAAGACACAAGGGTGAGGAGGGCCTATCTTCTATGCTATGTCTGGGACATGGCTGCCATCTTGAAAGGCACCATATTGGATCAAGGGCAAGTTTTTCCAATTAGAAGGTGGTCATGTAGCATATCAAAAAAGAGCAAAACAGAAATTTCAAAACTTTTGTTGTTCATCACAGGTAAGTGAAGGTGGAATTAATGATTATGATGTCCGGGGAACACAGTATCATAACCGCAGAGTTCAACAACTGACACCCAGAAACACCACCAATTTTACACAGCACTGTTACATCCCCATAACCAAATTCAGAGAAACCAGGACTGTGGACAACAAACCACATAATGGTCGTCCATAGACTGCTACTGATGAAAAATACTTAAAAATGGTGTTGGCCAGTGACATTTGAATTGTGTCTTATGACATAATGCTGGTATGTAATTTTTTATGTGAGACTCCTCAATTAAAAAAATGGTTTTGGCAGCCTTTGAGAAAAATGCACGGTGCAACACGTGAAGCGTCCTGTGACATTTGACTCACCCTGCACAATCACTTACTGAACTCTTAATGAATAAATTCATTCATGTATTTTCCATTACCGTTTTCCAACTTCCTAATTTAGTTTAAGTCAAATGAAGTTAAGGTTTGCATTTCCCCATGTTTTCAGAGTGAAGTTTAAGCTAATCGCAAACATATAAACTATGTACTAAAGCATTTTCAAACTCAAATTGGGATTCTCTACCATAGGTTTAAAAAAATAAATAAATAAACACTTTTTTTTGCACATTCTACTCTCACAGCTAGACCTAAACACTTTAATGTAGTGTAAAATAGTGTTAGACACTACAATATAAAGTACACAGCCGTTATCTCATAAATAACCACTAAATTATTAGGTATTAGGAAACAAGTAGGAGTGAGCGGCCATTCAGAAGACCATGTACTTCAGTTATTTTAATAATAGCCTGTTCCTATACTTGCTTGATGGTTTGTATAGTGGGTTGTTACGTGCAAAGACACACATTTTTTGCTGTGTATAATGATTGCTGTTTTATAGCTATTACTAGTATGGTGGCTGGTCGGATTGTTCTGAATGGATTAACGCCATTGGTGGCATGACGATCGATTAGCTGCCACAATTCCTATGGCCCGCAGCGTCCGATGAGGTTCGTCGAGGGGAGGAGTTTCGACGTCCGGTTGATTATGCATGGCGGGCAACAAGAGGCGTTCAAAGTGGCTACAACGGATTCAAATGGGGAGCAGACTGAGAATCTCTTGGTTAATCACTGTCTTGCTCCCTGCTACTTGATCTACTTGTTGCAATTGTCTAAAAACCGGATAATTTGTGTGTGCGGAGTTTGGACAGGTAAGCACGAGCGTGTTCATACATTGCCCACAGATAGTGAACTTTGTTTGTTTGTTGAGACACACCAGGGAAGTTACGAGTGCCACCCCATGCGTTTTGTGTTGTCGAGGGAATTGTGGAGTAGTTAGTATCTTTTGTTTCATGCTTTGTGTAGCAGTGGTTTTGCCAGAAGTGGGGATTTTGAGCGTAGGGAAGACTTATGTTTTTATCTGTTCTTTCCTTTGGCACTGGACAGTCCAACTCCAATTGTGTTTGTGTATATGTACATACCCATGTTTTTCTATGTATCTATTGGCCCATGTTGCTGCACTTTCGTGTTGGTATCTTTGTATTAACTGAACAAGATCTTAGTAAACACGGACACTGTGGCATATCTCTACTCTCTGTCAGACTCCCAGCACTTACACCCAGGATCATACCAGAACCACCACCCAGTACGAACCTCGGTAGGACACCGTGTATAGGATATTTAAGCAGGAATTGAGATAACAGGAGTTTGTTGGTCTTTGCCTGCATCTCAATATTGATTTCAGTCCATCCAATTTTCTAATATTAGAAAGGTTATTGTTATTACAGTAGCATCAATCGGTATAAGTGGGAAAAATTCAGTACCACACACACTTCCTGCAACTCACCATGGGCCCTTTTTCCTCTCGTTGTGTTATTGTTGAGAATTAAATGACTTGTTCCCTTTTTCCTTCCTATCCTGAGCCGTGTAGCTAAGAATTTTATCAGATCAAGTCAATCATGCAAGACGTAGATCCCGGGCACACGGTTCAGAACAATCCATTTGCAGTAAACCATAATGGCACTTAAGCCTCTGCCAAAAAAAGTTTTTGTGTAGGACCCATTTGCCATTGACCTTGATACCGAAAATAGACCATGTGATTACCCAGTGATTAAATACCGCTTAAGTACTAAGTGCTTTCTCATATCAATATGTATCATTCTCAATTATTAAAGACTAGGCACTACTCACCACTACTCTCTGCACTCCAGAGCTAGTGAGAGCATGTACACATAGCTGTATAAACAATGTGCACAAACAATTGCAACATACCAAGTGATAACAGACAACATCCACATTCGCTACATGTTCTCTTTATTTAACACGCCATACATCACTCTCGTCTGTACTGAGCTTACAGCACGTCATATCCTACACATTGAGTAGACAACAGCTATTTACTGTAAATCGCAATAGTTTATGATTTATAACATTTCTTTATTGTTAGAATTAATATTTTCAATACATTTGTATCAATTTTTTTACATTGAAAAACTCTTTCAATGTAAGAGTTCCGCAAAAACCCGCGAAACAGCGACAATCCGCGATATATTTTTTCCATTGATATTTTGTGAAAACCCGCGATGCACCGGGTCCTCGAAAGGTGAACGGCGAAGTGGCGAGGGAACACTGTATGCAATTAATATGTATATATATTGGTGATGTCATATCCTCACATGGCTTCTACTAACACTGTTATGCTGATGACACTCGACTCATTCTCTTCTTCCCCCCCATCAAATACGTAGTTCTACACCTCACATCTAAGTACCTAATCAAACTGCCAAACTGCTAAGCAAGTCCCTACTAGTCCCTACAAGTCCCGTTGTCCCTACTCCCTGCTCCAAACATTCTGCATGCTACACCTTACCCTTACCTAATGTCACCAATGACCTCAATAACTTCTCTTCTGACTGTAGAAATTCCACAGGACAAAAAGAAAAAGACAAACAAGTATACATAGCATTCTCTGTCTTTATGAACCCCCCACACTTCCTGCAACTCACCATTGGCCCCTTTTCCTCTCGTTGTGTTACTGTTGAGATTTAAATGACTTGTTCCCGTTTTTTCTTTCTATCCTGAGCAGTGTAGTTACGAATTTTATCAGATCAAGTCAATCATGCAACTCGCAGAAATAAATGCAGCTCGTTCATTCTTAAATTACCTCTACTAATAAAATGATGCATCTGTCGATATTCAATGGCAAGGTATCATGATACTTTTCTAGTATCCATATTTCATGCACCACTATTGGATATTACAGATAACAGAAGCATGCCTTTACAGAATGCGCCTTCCATTGAAGGAATTCCAACACGTTAAACCAAGTTGAAATTTTTAACAAAACTTTATCAGGACTGAGCTTCAGTTCCTCCTGTCCTGCTTTTTACAGCTCTCTCATAGGACAAACGTTATCTCAGGAGTACTTACCAGAGAACACTCAATGCTGTTTCTTCCCACAAGAGACAACAAGATTGAAAATCCTACAACAACCGTTAACCCAGTGTTTAAAAATAACTATCAAAGCAATAAAGTAGTCCAGCAAACATGGCTGCTGACCAGAAAATGAAATGACCCTGGGAAAAAATTATCTTACATGTATGCTCACTTAGTGCATGAGCCAGATGATGTTCTGGGTCTAGTCCTTAAGGATCACAGAAAATAAGACATATCAACATCAACGCCTATTCGTGACAGAAGCGTGGTTAGAATGATACTAGTCAGATACACTCACACTCGGGCAATTAACAGCAACCAATTAACCTAAATTGTGTGTTTGCAATGTGGGAGGAAACCAGAGTAAGTGGAGAAAACCCATGGTTAGAACATGCAGACTCCATGCAGTCTGAGGTTGGGATCAATTCGAAGATCGCTGGCACCGACACCCTTGTCCGAGTTTAAAATTAGACATAAAAATAAAACTGGGATACCTCTTTTCCAAGGTTATGTACAGTGATCAAATGCACAGAATTTCCCATAATACTACGTGAGTTGAGCAATATTATAATTAACAGACCCTGCTTACAGAGAGAATCCCTATCCAATTTACAAATAACAGGCAGACAGAGGCACCAATAAGAAAGCCCCATAAGAATTACAAAATGAAGTATATCATTCGAAGTAGGTAGGTTTTGAATACACAGAAGTCAGGCAGGTATTTGCCAAAAACACCAACAACAGCTATGATGAAGAAACAGAAAAAGAAAGAGAGGGAGACACACAACCAACATACAAAAACACTCTCTCACCCCAAGCGCGTGCGCACACACACATGTATATATGTACATACTTGTGTTCTCAAAGTATAATAATATTTATCTTTATATTAATTAATGTACTGATTTATTTCTATCTTATATATATTATATGAATGCTTTGTCAATTGAATTGACTTGAATTGAATTGAGTGAGTGAGTGAGTGAGTGAGCGAGAGAGCAAGAGAGCAAGAGATCAAGAGAGAGGGGGAAGAGAGGAGAAAGAGAGAGAGAGAGAGAGAGAGAGAGAGAGAGAGAGAGAGAGAGAGAGGGGGTAAGAGATCACTGTAAACTGAAGACCTGCTGATCAGATTACAGGCCTGGTAACTTCACCATGGCTCTTCTGCAAAACATCCTTCACATCCTCCAAGATATTTCAATCTGCTTATCAGTCACGTAATAGCCCGTTTCCTTTCATCTGGCTAAAATCCATGACACAATCATGTTTTCGATCAACATAAACCAAGCATGAATAGTATGAAATCTAAACATTGCAGCTGAACGTGTAGAGTTTTGTCCTACATCCCTTATCATTGCCCATTGGATCAGGTTAAATCTGCACTCTGTAGGTATACAATCACAGAATTTAGGGCATTTGCTGCTATCCGCTGGTCTTTAGAAAAAAGCACCATAACAGGACCATCACTGGCCCAATGTTGTCATGGCCCAAGAATGGGTCATTCTCAATTCACACAGACATGCCTGGGACATGTATTAGGTGTATCAAGATAGCTCTATTTGTATTTAAAAACCTCAGTATCAATGCACCTGGCAACATGGCGCCATGGTCAGTAACTAGAGTATCAAATTGCACTGTGTATGGTACGAGTTGGAATCGATCAGGCACGTCACGATTCAGATACAATGTAGAGGGTCGAATTTCAATTATTAATCGATGCATCGTGTTTTTCTATAAAAGATTCCTTTTAATCTCACAGTGATTCCATGACTTCTGTTTTAACGTCATTGTTTTAAATGCTCTGTCAGTAATGCCGGCCTTACATCAAATTATTTTTGCAAGGGATCTCACTGTCTCAGACAAACGACCAATGTCAGAAGAAAATCACGAGGCTTGTTAGAGTTGGGTCGTGCTTGTGACATCTTCACTGCTTGGTGTAAGGTGGTCAGGATTAGGGGCTGCAGCCAAAGCAGAAAGAAACCCTGGAGATCTTCATTATTATTTTTATTTAGCAGTTCAGTGCTGCTTGACAACAGCTAAGAATGTCAAAACCCATTTCAAATTACAGACCTACATGGTGTCTAAATTAAAATTCCAGCTTCAGTTTTCCCTTAGGCTAGAATTTTAAAGTCGACAGTACATAACTGTACAAAATAATACAGCGGTGCAGTGTTTAATTTGAGCCAGATACTGTTGGAACATCCAGTGTACCACCGCTACCCCATATCTCTGACTCCAGCACATCTGGGTTTTTAAACTGTATAAAATAAAACGGACAGTTTTACAAATTTTAATTAAATGCAGCTTAACCTATTTTCCACACGTCTCATTTTCTTTAATAGTAACTCGTGTAATTAGATCATCAGTGTACCTTTTTATTAAATTCAATATAATATTTTAAAGGTAACTATACTACATGTATGAGCACTGCTATTTAAACGTTCCTGGATTTTTTTTAACTTATTGTCTGCTTGCTCGACGTGGACGGGACACACTGCGCTCCCTTACCTGATGTTTTACAAATTAAGCACTGTACTACAGATTACTGTAGTATTGGAATCAGTTTTTCCATACTATTAAAAAAATGGGTAAGTTCTCTCTAGCACCAAATAGAAAATGCCATATTTAATGAGATGGTGCAGGTAAATGTGCCTTTTACAGTTCAGTAGGTGTTTACCTACAAGAATCTATTTCACTGTACTAATGCACGTATTTATAAATGTATTTGGGAAACTTCTAATTACTGAACAGAGATGTAATGCTGTATATAAAACAACGAAATGTGGTATATTCACAGGATATTAAGATACCATTACAATATTTAGTTTATTTAACAGCCTGTGTGGCTGACTATGCTGCACTTTATTTCCTGGTTATTTTTAAGTGTGTGTTTTTTTTTTTAAGTAATCTCAAAAGGAACCTGGGAGTCTTGCAAACAGTGACCATGAAAGATCTCCAGCCATAGAAAAAGGTAGTCTATTGCTACAAACTCAGTGACTTTTCAGGGTGCGAGACTTTTCAAAGCCTTCTAGTGTTTGGTTAGCAAGAAATATCTTTGAGACATGAAGCTGCATCATAGCTCCAAAGTGCACAACATACCGCTGAAGCAATGCATCCAAGAATCTATTTTTCCCAACGATTAGTGCATGGATTTCCTAAAAGTTTCCTCCAACAGGAGTGTGTGTAACAATATGGGCTGTTACTGTACACAGAACTTTAGAACCGATGAATACGTACCAGACCATCACTATCGTCACCAAATTCTCAGTTTGACTGCTATGATAATAATGATGCTTCACTAACATAATACGTCTTGACAACGAGATGCTGGCAAAGACGTGATACAGATGTGCCATAAGCAAAACATTCCTACATGCAGGTATGCTTTCACAGTGGAGGTCCACCAGCTGCCAGTAAGAAGAAGTAGTTGATTGCTTTGAGTTGATGGCCTACTTCTCTCCACCCTCAGTGGGGGCAGTTGACATCAACAGGGTGAACCAGTGGTTAAATTGGTGTGAAAACACTTTAATATTATTAACTCTGATTTGATACACTCAACCAGAGTACATATGAATTTCTTTTAAGTATTCCATCTTAATATCACCACTAAATACATGCCAGCAGGTGGATTAGCTACTTGTCTCTGTCAATTTACCGTAGATAATGTGAATAATGATTCACTATGCTCATGATTCGATTCACGATACTAAGATCATAATCCACTTTTATTCCAATTACAAAAATTTGATTAAAGACATTCCTTTTTAATGTGTAAACAATGCACATTTTCTGGTATACATTTTAAACAAAACAAAAATCTCTATTACTCTATTAGCAACTTTACTTTGATACTTTTGAACCTAAAGCATGTATTTGGACCGTAGGATGAAACCGGGGTACCCAGAGTAAACTCACTCAGACACTGGGAGGACATGCAGTCTCCGCACAGAAAGGACCCAGGCTGCTCCACCCTGGGGCTGAACCCAGGACCCTCTGTAAGGACCCTCTTAGTGTGAGAGGACAGTGCAACCCACTGCACCAACATGCCACCCAGCAATTAAACGAAGTTAATTATAAGAAGAAGACCGAGTCTCACTGAGAATGGAAGATATAATTACTATGACATTTGATTGTGCTCTCTTGTCTGCAAAAAAAACGCAACTGTTTTGATGGCATAATAAACAAGAACACATAATTCATCTCATCAACAATGATCATCAACAGCATCAACAGGCACCGAGGTTGCTGTGCATTACTCCCCTACATAAAGCCTAAACCATAAATAAGCAATATTAATAAATCAACAATAGTTCATTCAATAAACAATAAGGCATCGACAAAATGCAATCAAGCCATTAGCAATCAAAACCTGCTTGGTTGACACTGATGAAATTCAACTCAATGAGAGGACTATGTTCATTCTATTGTTTATTATTTATTCTGAATAGAAACCTTTAACTGGATAATCTGCTCTCTCTAATTTTCAAGCCCTCTGCTTCTAGGTTAAACTTAACAACAAGACTAATCCAATAACAACAAGTAGTGGCGTTAAATAAACGTAATATTATGCTAATATTTTCAATCTTTACATTTGTAAGACATTGGCAAAAATCTTAGGTCTTTGTTCAAGGCCCTGAGGGTTACCAACAGTACAGACTTCACCAACCATCACCACCAAACCACTAAACCCAGACATACAGCTCCCAAACCGATACTTCTCCACCAATATAACTTCATATGTCTCCAAGGCCATTCAGTCTTACTCTTGTCATTCACCCAACCTAGCTTTCTGTCATATTTGCAGAATATTAATTCCAACTGCTCCACAGTCCAACACTGTTGTGATTTACACCACTACGGTTGGCTGACATTCCATATGTCATCCATAGACGCGTGTGCCACTGTGGGGACAATTCAGCAGTGAGCACTTCAATTGAGAACAGATCTTTTTATGTACTTTCTAAGCATTCTAAATCTTTAAGCTTCCATTAGTAAAGTAACAGAGCTTACAGGTGACCGGAGCAGGTCAAGCAGGGCATAAAACCTATCTGGCAGACTTGTTGGCATCCAATAACAGGGCAAGGTTGAAAGCCACTAAGCTTCATGCTCTGTTATATGCTGGTTCACTGAGACTGAATGGGTGAACGCTCCGTTTTATTTAACTGTTAAAGCAATGGGTGTGGCTGAAAGAACCACGTCCACGGATAAGAAATACAGTTTAGTCTAAAGCACCGCCGAATAATACAGAACCACGACTGAAGACCAAAACGCTATAAAACAGGGTACAGGGACTAAGTATAGCATGACGGTCTCGTGTTTCTCATAACGCGCCTTCGCAGAACCACAGGTTCTCATTCAAATCTCCATTTCTCTAGATATATCTATCCATTACAGCATGCACAATGGCAAACTGGCAGCCTATTTTCGAGCACGTTCAAAGCAGAATTTAGCACACATCGGCAGCGGGAGAAAAAAAAATGAACCCCAGCACCCACAGACAACTGATCCAAGAAGGCTTTGGAAGCGATCTCTGTAGGATCACGAATGCACCTGCAGCAGCGGAATGTGCATCAAACACGAGCAAATCTAGATTAAAGTAGTACCTGATCTAACGGCAGGTCGATGATCTCGCTGATGGGCCGCAGCAGGCTGGATCCGGTGCAAGCCGAGACGGTCTCAGTGGCCATGATTTCAGTGCGCATTCAGCCTGCTGTTTTCTCTCCCAAATTCACTCCGGAGTCGCTGTTCCTCCTCCTTCTCCATCACCACCTCTGCTTTTGTGGCTGGTACTCAGCTTCACTGACGCCCCATGTTGGAAGCTTAACGAACTACAGTAATGATCATCACAAACATGGTGTATTACGAGAGCTGTTTTTCCCCGATCTTTTTAATAAGGCGAAATATTCGGTGCAAACGTGAACACTGGTCACGACACATGTTATATAAATGAATATTATGAAAAGCGGTTCACAAATTAAACAAAAGTGCATTGAGTTGAAGGCAGAACAGGGTTGATTGGCAAGGCGTTGTTTTCAGTCCACTAGGGGGAGCTGTTTACGTTAGCTGTGTAGCACGTTGTTGCATGACACGTTCCGTGTTCACGAACACGATGCTATTTGAGTACGCTAGCCATACCGTTACAGGACGTTGCAACCTTAGACGCCTCAGCAATGTTCTGATATTTGATCATGATTAAATGGTTGATAATTACGCATCTACACGTTCGTGTTTATCAGTAAACAAGTAGTGCACGAACAAGTTTCGATAGTCCAACGAGAACAACCCAGGAAAAATGTACTGTGAAATTTGCCAGAACCATGAAGTGGCGAAATAACCATCAGCATCCATAGTGGAACTGTGAAATAATTTATGGTCAGTTCATATCAAGTTCACATTTGTACTACCAAATTTGACAGTGGAACCATGATGTGGTCAAATTACCATAAAAAATCACAG
>JAUZST010000666.1:114336-133548 GCA_034779995.1 Parotocinclus haroldoi
AATCCCACCTGTGCCACAGTTGGGTCCTTGAGCAAGGTCCTTAACCCACAATTGCTTGGATTGTAAATCTGTAATAATTGTACGTCGCTCTGGATAAGAGCGTCTGCTAAATGCTTTAAAATGTAAATGTAGTACGATTGGGCCAGACACAGCTCTGCTAAAGGGCTTTTTAAGCATTGTGTTCAATCTATTAGAGACATCTACCAAATATTCCCACCTTTTACATTTAAAGTCCAGGACAGTTTCTCAACTGTTGCTGAACATTTTTTGTTAGCCATCATTTAATCCTTCATCAGTTTCCACGGGATGCTGCCTACAGGATGCTGGTGACTTGACATTTTCAGTTGGTGGACTATTTTCTGTCCAGCAATGATTGTGAGGTGTTAAAATACTTACACACCACGACCACATCAGTATTACTACAATGCTGAGAATGATCCACCGCCCATAAAGCACTGACCATTAGAGAACAGAGGAATAGACTAATAGAGCATGTAGAGAAACAGACTGCCTACAACTTATACTAAATGGTAAGTGGAGGTTATAATAAAGTGATAGGTGAGTTAATATTATTTTCCTTAATAATGCCTTGATATGAAGTGGTCATTGTTTATATAATAGTGGCATCAATTAGCATCAGGTTACAATGCCTGGACATGAGTTACTTACAGGGTAGCAAGGTGGCACCATGGTTAGATCTGTAGCCCAGGTCTGGCCGCTGCCCATGTTTTTGTGTCTTCTCAGGGTTCTGTGGTTTCGTTTCACATTACAAATAAATGCGTTAGGCCAGTTGATATCTCTAAATTCTAACAGTATTACTGAGTGAGGGTGTGTATGTGCATGTGCCCTGTGATCAAGTGGTGCTCTGTTCAAGGCTCTGTTCAAGGCTGGTTCGCACCTTGCATCCTGTTGTGCCAGACAAACCATGGCGCCTCGTAGCCCTGAATATGATTAATCGAGTATGGAATGCTAGTGAGTGAATGATGAGTGAGTATTTCATATATGTACTTAATGTACTCCTTTTGTCGTTATAACACTAACACATTCACATTATACCAAGAAGAAACCATTACGTTCTGAATTTGCCATGGCAGGGAATGAACTCATTTGGATTGGTGCAAAGAGTAACAGCACTTTAAAAGACAAACATTATGTCACTAAATGACTAATTTTAATTAAGAAAGAAAAATGCCACTGACGTGCACTTAGTTTTAATCAGCCTACGGTCTCTGGTGTTAATAAATGAAATGTTGTTAATGTTGGGCCATATGAAGCCTTTAGGCATGCATCTGTTTGTGGGTAGCTTGTCACAAGTATGTTTTCACAAGTCACCTCCAAGTGTTTTCATAACTTTCAAGGACTCACAAATATGGTGGATTTTATCCATATCCTGTTATGTCATTAACACAAGCATATACTGTATCATGGCATGATATATGAGGTAAGTCCTGTTTACATCAAACAAACATTTGTATGTCTTTATCACACTTGCGCCAGAACATTTAATTAAGGCTCAAGAGAGTAAATAGGTGGGTGACTGTGCATGTGAAAAGTCAAAGGAATTATTAATCACATCTTTACTTTAGCAAGGTGAGTAAGAAAATAAACAACTCGGCATACATTCTTGTCCTGCACTCATCTCCAACATGGTGGTTATTCCCTGGTGCTGCAGCAGCAACCCCAAATCATAATCAGTATTATACTGGGAGTGATGGCAGGCAATACTATTGGTAAAATAGGATTATGGTTTTGGTTATACAGAGTTAAAAAATAACTCTTTTTGACTTGCTAAACCTTTTTGTGCTTGAATGGTCATGGCTGAAACTGAAATTAGCTAGCATAATTTAGTATTTTGTATACATAACACTTTTCACAAGTGTTTGTTGCTTTTCAATCTGAACAGAAATGTATTTACACTATAACAAGCAACAATCATTTATAATATAGAGATGATTTATTTTATAAGATGTGAGGTCCATTTTGCTGTTAATAAATGTTGCTTGACAGTCCTTAATGGTTACAAGCAATTTGCATGGCATCAATGACATTTCAGTAGCCATGGAGCCATATTATACACTCCACTAGACTGTGAAGTTTCTTTATCCTTAATAAACTGATCAGTTCTGGCTTTGTCAGAGGATTAATAAGTAACATTATCATTTTGAGAGGCACACCTGGAGCCTCTAGTAGAGTAAAGAGATTTAGATATTGATGCATTATTATTTAGTACTGTAAAATCCTATGCTATTCTATGCTAAATCTTTAGTTTTAGTGGTCACTGCACTTTGCAATTCTGCAGTTATAAACTGTACTCTGTAATCTGTTTCTCTATGTACCTTGTTGGTCCTCTTTACTCTGTTCTTTAGTGGCCTGGGCCTCCTACAGGATCACCATAAATCAGGTACTATTTGGTTGGTGAATGATTCTCAGCACTGATGTGGTGGTGGTGTGTTAGTGTGTGTTTTGCTGGTACAAGTGAATCTGACACAGTAGTGCCACTGGAGATTTAAACCATCTCAGTGTCACTGACCTACCACCAGCATCCTGGTGGACCAGCACTGATGAAGGACTTTACATCTTCAAGGTGGAGCAATAAGGCAATATACCACCACATCAGTGTCACTGCAGTGCTGAGAATGACTAGAGAGGACTAACAAAGTATGTTGAAAAATGGACAGATCACAGTCTATAACTGTAGAACTAGAAGGTGAAGTGACCACTAAAACCTAAATTTAATGAAGGAATAAATATAGAATGTCTAAGACTTTGCTCAGTACTGTATTATTGCAGAACTGTGTGTCTCTATTGAGCTGTAAGCTGTTTTGTGAAACCAGGTGGGATTCTGGGGTTCTATCCAAAGATCAGTTCCGCGTTTGCCTGCGACGATCATTGGCTTGCCAGAACGAACATTTACAAATGCATTTAATTGTTGGTGAAATTTGTTCAGGATTAAGTGTTGCTTTTGTAGTAAACAATGAGAATATTCTCATTCTTATCCTTATTATCATCAATGCTTTAAACACAAAGACCAGGCATATATGTTAAATAATGGAAAATATAGTGATATGTGCAGCACTTAGCACTGAATTAGCTTAGGGTTGCTGATGACAAGGCTTACCATGCCGCATGTATTACAAATGAAGTACACCTATGCCAGAAAGGTGATTTGTGTTTGTTTGTGCATGGGATAAATTTGCACAGTCTAGCCTAGTTTGTTCAGTCTAAAGTCTAAGAAGGAGAATAAATGCTCATGTTTAAGTTTGTCCATTGCCATATGTTTTCCCATGTTTGCATTTTGTAGATGCCCTAGTTAAACATTGCACTTCACACCAGCTTGCTGTGTGGCACAATATCAGGCTTTTTGTCTGAAGGGATTGGGCGCCAGTCTGGCATATCTGTCTGACTGTCTGTGGTTGGCTGTTGTAAGCGAACAGTGCAGAAGCCCTCCTTTTTCCTGTCCACATTTACAGCAATCTGAATGCCTTGTTTTTCCTCTTATCTTAGCAGCTTTGAACAGCACCTGCACAAGAATCTGCACCACACTTACATATTGGTGAGTCAGACGAAAGCTGGGTTTTAGTCCCCTCTTTCTCTAATCTCTTGCACCCTCATCTCTCGCCCCCACCTCTTGAACAGCTGCTGATACACTCTTCAAAAAGCTTTATGGTGTCATGCTTCAATTCGTATGGCACTCAAGCCATATTACATGACAAGGCTGTGTCCTGAAAACCCCATTGTGGAGGGAAAACCTCGAGGGGAATGTTTGCACCCCCTAAAACAAACTTATAAGAAGGTTTATCTGCTAAATTGTGATTACCATTTTAATAGTTTTATTTTGACTGCAGCACTTTGTCATTTCACAAAGCACTTGAAAGGTGGAAAACATTGAGACTGATCATAGCGCAAGACAAGCATATAACAAGAGATCTGATTTATCCTGAGTAGAAATTTTCCTGAAAAAAAAAATCCACTTTGCACCCTTGGAATTATATATGAAGGTTGTGTTCCCTGCTTGAACAAAGGGTGCAGTGTTATACTGCATAGCACTTTCATGTGAAAACAGCAGAGTGGTGCAGTGGACATCAATCAGTGCCATTCACCAATAAATCTCCTTCTTTCAAGACCCCCCACGCCAATTTCAACCCTCCTCCTCTTAAACTGGGCTGGTCTGGCAAATAGGGATATGTACTTTTTGTGTGATGGACAGAGTCAGCCATTTTTCTATAGAGCAGCAGAGACGGATTGGTGGGGAATTGGACTGGAGACTCATCACAACCTTTAAGTCCACCAGTAGCAGAGAGGAGATGTGTCAGGGTGGAGCAGGCTGCAAAAATGGATAGAGTAACTATGAGACAAGAAACCAACCCTCATAAAACATACTGAGTCTGTCTGCAGATTGTATGCATGCATTTTTATCGCTGTAACAAATCTGCATGGACAAGCAAAAGGATGTGTGTATACTTTGTGGCACACAGGTCTACACTTTTATGGGTGACTGATGCAGACAAAATTCATACACTGTCTCACATAGAAACTGTCATACTCCCTCATACACACTTCTATGTTTACATTTAGTCAGATAGCAGATGCTCTTATATCCAGAGTGACTTAAAGCTCATGTAAACATTCAAACTACAACACAAGCAATTGTGTCGGTTAAGAGTCTTTCTTCTTGGTATGCTTGTTAGTGCTGGGGCTTGAACCCTAGACCTTCTGTGCCACCATAGTTGCACACTATCATACACACTCCATCAAACTCTCTCATATGCGTATACAGTCTTCTCACCAAAGTTGCTAACACATTATTTTGCAAGTTCAGGCCATAGCTCAAGTCTTTGAGCACAAGTCCAATTCAAGTCTGAAGACATTGAGGAGCAGGTGCAAGTCATATATACACACAATCATTTAAATATACAATATTACTTGTAATTTAAAAATTTTGTTTAACTCTGAAGACACTAAACAACCCAACTGCCCAACAAAAAAGAAAGTGAAAATAAAGACGACGCCTAATGATAAGTTCAACTTATAAAGTGTCTTTAACGATCTCAAGGTTGCTGGAAAAAGAAAACAAACAACAAAACAAACAAAATACCATAAATAGAACATAAGGAATCAAAAAGAGTGAAAGTGTTGTTGAAAGAGATGGGTCTTCAAGGCTTCTCTTTCAACAACACTTTCACTCGTCTTGATTTTTAGGCTCTATTTATGTAGTTCTCATATTTAGTTTTGTTTTTTGGTTCTTTGCTTTGCATGATTTCATGCAATCCATGATTTTATTAGTTTCATTATTGTTTATTACTCTATTTGTGCTGTTCTTGCATTATTTAAATGTTTCTTTAATTGTTTTCTTATGATTAGTGTGCCACTAATGTGAGTCTATGTGAAATCACATTAATGCACATTAATTAACGAGATATATATTTTTCATCTTTTCAGTGGTATCACTCAAATGTGTTAATAGACTTTGTTAATTATATTAAATTGACTTGAATTCAAAACCTCTAATTAATAAATAACCTTTAGTTAACCCAAATTTCATATGATGTGATATATATATATCCCAAATATTATAAAATCATAAAATGTATTTTAGTTAAAGAAATACTTTTTAAGAACTTATATAAATAAAGTTAAACAATAATAATGATGTTAATATGAATGCAGTATTATATCAGAAAATGCTGGAGGATAATTTGCACTCATCAGCCCGGAAGCTGTGCATGGGACGCAACATGACAATGATCTAAAACACAAGGCCAAGTTCACCTGTCATTGGCTACAGCAGAAAAAAGTGAATGTTCTGGAGTGGCCATCTCAGTCTCCTGACCTTAATATCATTGGTTTTTGAGTCATTGAATTGCATTTCATTCAAGATGGCCCAATAATTTACAGGAACTGTAGGCATTTTGCCAAGAAGAATGGGCAGCTTTACCATCTGAGAAAATTAAGGGCCTCATCTACAACTACCACAAAAGTCTTCAAGCTGTCATTGATGTTAAAGGAGACAATGTAATCTGTATGTAATCTTTTGATCATGGTGATTTGGGTAGTTTCTGTTGTCATTGTGATTTCAAAAGGGCAAACACAATGGTTCAATAATAAATGACATCATCCAACCTCTAACCATGAATAACAGAACAGTTTTTGTATCATCATTCAAATCAAACATAGACATAGTACAGACAGCTCTGCATGCTTCCTACTATACAGTACTGCCTCTGGTACACAAAAATGGCAGAAATATTTATAATTTAGAGCTTTTGTCTGACTCCTGGAACAACTCACACACAAGTAAAGAGAGCAGAGCATCTCTTCATTTCATAGGCTTATGGTAATGAACATGATCTTGTTCCGTGAGCACTGTTCCCTGGTTTCATATGCAATGTGAAAGTTTTGCAGATATACAGTACATTGCAAAAGTCTTACGCATTCATTTATATTCAGCTTATTCTTAGTTTTGTAGTCCATCTGTTTCTCTGCATAATTTTTCATCCCTTTTACAGTATTCTCTAATGGGCAGGACCACCACAGATCAGGCACTATTTGGGTGGTGGATCATTCTCAGGTGGTGCTGTGTTTGCGCTGTTATGTTGGATTTTTTTAACACCAGCATACTGTAGGTAGCATCCTGTGAGCACTGATGGAAGATAAATAACACAAACTGTACAACAACAGATGAACTGCTGTCTCTGACTTTACGTCTACAAGGCGGAGCAATAAAGTGAGTGTCTCTAATAAAGTGGAAGGTGAGGGAACAGTGTTTTAAAACTCCAGTAGCACTGCTGTGTCTGATCAGATTATACCAGAACAACACAGAGACTCCTATACCACCACCACAGCAGTGTCACTGACGGGCTGAGAATCACCCACTACGTAAATAGTACCTGATCTGTGCTGGACCTGTGGGAGTCATGACCATTAAAGAATGGAGTAAAGGGGACTAACAAAGTATGCAGATGGACTATCTGTAAATGTCGAACTACAACATGCAGTGACCACTAAAACTTAAATAAAGAACAAGCAGAGTATAAAATATAACATATAGAATGACTAAGGGGTTTGAACGGTCTTGCATATTGCAAATAAGAACCTTATGTAGAATAAGAAGTTAATGAGAAGTTAATGTAGTTACCCACAACAAAAAGTCAAGCCTTTTGTGTAGTTTGTGTATAGTTGGGGGGGGTGATGTACTTTTTGCTAAACCTCAGTATTCCTCCAAAGTAGCTTACAGAAATTGTTCACTGAAGCTGCACTTTAAAGTAAATAGCAGATGCTGGGGGATTCAGTGTTGCAGTATGCAGGACTCCGATGCACAAACATATCTTGGCTGAAGTATCACTTCAAAAGTTCCTGAATAATCCATGTTCACTTCAAGTATGTATGTGTTTAGGACATTTCATCTCTTCGGGCAAAATTACGTTAGTGTTTGGTTACAGTTCTACTGCGGAGGAAAGCAATCCCCATATTGCATAATTAGGGCTAATTAAAACTATTGTACAGAATCCAGTCCATTCAGAGATCTAGGGTACACATGCAAGTGATCTCTTAGTTCTACTTCCAAGCCAGTCAGAATTACCCAAATTTACATGCCGGGTCAGTTGAGACATTGGTTAATACTGGTACTGTTGGCCAGCAGGTTACTGACTGGATGGCTAATATTGGACAAAATAGGTGAAGGAAATGTCTGTTTAGAGTCAGTGGGAGTAGAGGAAGGGTAGGAGTGTAGAGGTGAGAGTTGGCACTGTAACTAGTAAAGAAGAGAAGTTGTGTGAACAAGTAATCAAGTAGAAGTAAAACACACAACAAGCAAACATTTTACCCAATTTTTTTAGCGTGCTGGGACTCAGTTTCGCAGTGATAGAGTATTGGAGATGAAAAGATCTGCCAGTGTAGAAATTGGATAATGGATGGATGGTCAAGTGGTCGTGAGATGGAAAGAAAGACATGTTTCTGGAGTGAATTAGATGAAGTGATGAAGAGGGTACCCAGGGAAGAAACAGTAGGTGACTGGAAGTGACTTGGTTGGATATGGTGGTTAAGGGAAAATGCTGTATAATAAGTATATAATTGGTGTTGATGTTACAATACAATGTCAATGAGAAGAATGTAGAAGGTCAGATAGTAGTGGATTTTGGAAAAAGAATCGAAATGACTGCTGATTACATATTTTGAGGATAGGAATAAGGAGCACAGTGTGACAAAAAAGCATGGAGGAAGTTGCACACAGGTGGGTAATGTCAAGTGCAGGAGATGTAGTTAAGAGTTAAGAGACTATACATTCGTGGCAGGAGAGATTAGAACTAGACAACTAGACAAATGTTGAGATGTAGGATATCTGTGGAGGTCAAGGGGAGCACAGAGTGAAGTCCATACCTGCACCTGTAAAGGTGGCAAAGTGAATGATTTTAAATACACTGCAAATTAAAAATAAGAAACATTTTATTTTATTTTATAGAACATGTTCATCAGAAAGGCAAAGAAAGTTGTAAGTTGTAAGTGAAAGTTATGCAAGTTAGAAAGTTGAAAGAAAACATAATTATTGTGAATGCATAGCAAGTGACATATCATATCATATCATATATCATATCGTTGGTTTGAATAGAAGCTGGTTAAACTGAACGAGAGTGCCACACATCATGTGTATGGTCACTCAAGACTGCCAAAACACACTGACAGTGATGGAGCATGGGTCAGGATCAGATTGTCCAGCAGTTCTTGTGGGTTCCTCTTCACATTTAGTTAGAAATATCCCCTCATTTTTGTGAGCAGTGCAGTTGGGAACAAGTATTCAGAATAGTAGTGTGCGTGGTAGAGAAATAAAGAAGAAAGTGTAGGCAGGATACTGTGGGTGGTGAAAAGTGGCAGGAGTGATTTGCGATAAAAGGGTAACTGCAAGGGTGAAAGAGAAAGTTCACCAGATGACAGTAATACCAGTTGTGCTCTATGGCTTCAAGCTAGTGGTGCTGAAAAAAGACAGGAGGCAGAGCTGCAGGTGGCATAGTTGCAGAGCCTGAGATTTGCATTGGGAGTATCAAGGACGGATAGAACTTGGAACTAGGTATATTAGAGGTATAGTGCAAGTAGGACAGATATGAGAAGTGAGACAGGTAGTATTAAAAAGGTGTGGTTATGTGTGGAGAATGGATGATGGGTGTATCAGAAAAAAGAGGATGCAGAGGATAGAGCCGAGGATAGAACCGAGAAGAGGAAAGCCAAATGGAATGTCAAGGGGGGCATGCAGGCGGTTGGTGTGACACAGGAAGATACAGAGGATAGGGTGATATGGAGACAGATGATCTGCTGTGGCATCCCCTAATGGAAGCAGCAGAAAGGAAAAGAAGTTGTTCAGAGTACAGATCGCATGCAACCACTGCTTCTCATCCCATCTGACGTTGAGGAATGGAAGGGGGACCAGGAGAGGATGGCATAAAAAATAAGAATTTCCAAACATCAAACTCTCACTCACACTTTACACACAGAGAAATAATCACTCATGCACTATCAGAGGCTGTTACTCACACACAACATCTGCACAAAGTCATGTTCACACATTATTTAACCATTGTTCGCACATTAGCAACGTTTCTCTCATGTACTACTAAAGGTTAGATACAGTGTATAGACAACAGTTTCTGCTAAAGCAACCTTAACTCTTCTAAGAAGGCTTTGCACTAGGCTTTGGAACATGGCTGTGAGGTCGGCTTCTGATGTTAGACAATAAGCAACACAATGCAAAGTAATACAATAATTGATTCCAGCAACTCCTTCTTAGAGAGTTACTTTTGAATAAGTTACAATGTCACAAATTAGGATGGGCATCCACAAACGGGTCTATACAGTCTATTTACAATATTTACAATTGTTTTATAGCATGTGTGACAGTGTACAATAGTGTATGTGAGAGCCTATGATAGTTTGTGTGAAATTATGATGGCGTGTAAGAGATAAAGCTTGAATTTTGTCTGTAATGGCCTCTTATACTTTTTATGCATGCAGACGCGCAAACCACAGCCTCCTATCAAGCACGCATCCATTTTCTCTCTAGTAATTAAAGATCTGAGTTTTAATTAAAGGCAGAGATCTGTTCCTCCTGGTCTTCCCCCTCCTTTTCCCAGTCCTCCTCAATTTCCTTGAACCTCTCGCAAACCTCTAACTTTTTTTATTTATCAGATAAGAGGGTTTAGGTAACCAAAAAGGTGCATGATTAGTGAAGCTAGTGAAGCTAGTGAGATGTATATACACATATCAAATTAAGTACAAGGCATGCACACTAGCATTTCCAGTATACTCGTTTTTACTGCAGTGCAGGCATGCAGATCTTCCTTCTCCCATCAATCAAATATTATTCATTATCTGAGAGCTGAAAGTCAAAGTGTGTGTTGTTGTTCAGCTAAAACTGAATTGCGCTTTGCTATATTGTAATTAGCATTTAATTTTGCATACATCACACATTTTTAATTTGTTTGTAGTAGCAGGTGAAAATGTGCACAAAAATCACATTTTAAGTCTATCTGGTTATATGTGATACAAGAAAACCGCTGTCTTCAGGTAATTCAGTTTGAAATTAGTCCCCAAGGGTTACAATTCCCATGTAGAACTATTTCACTGCTTTTACAATATAGTTTATGTATTGCTGCAGGGAAAGATTTCAATTATCAAGGTCAGACAACTCCAGTCTAACAACATTGAAGATCAGAATCAATTTCCAGATGAATAATGACTGTTTGGAGCTCTATTTATTATCACCCAAACAAAAAAGAACTGCGGTTTGCTTCTTACCCTTTAGGTTTCTATTTGTATCTACAATGTTGTCTTGTCATTTAAAATAAACTAACGTACACCTCTGCCAGCCACTCTGCATTAGTGAATATCACACCTGGTAGCTGTACCTGCACATAACAGTTAAGCCCTACAGGAGATCTGGTCTTCCTTCTTTGAGGATAAGTATGATGAAAATGAGAGTCTGTTTTTTCTGTTGCCTATCGCCATGTTTGTGTCGTCACTGGCCAAGTGTTGAGACGTAGTAAGCGCATACCAATTTCAGTTCATGATCTGCCATCATTTGGATCCTTTCAGCCTTATTGGCTGATTCTGTGTCTGCCATCATCTGTGTTACATTTACTGACTATATACCACCAACGTTTACATCAATCGGGCAAGAACTGGATTTCTACTGTGCAACCAGCCAGTAATCTGAAGAAGATGTGCCATATTCTTCAAACAGTACAATATAATATAATCAAGTGCAAGCCATAGCTGAATCGTGAAAGGTGAAAAAAAATCAATGAAAGGTGGTTTCTGTATTTATGCAAAATATTCAAAGAGCTAGCAGAATTACTTGCAGAATTACTTGCAGAAACTTTGCAGTCACCTGTGTCTGGATGAACATTGGTACTATGGGAGCTGTGTGTGCTTATTGGCAAATCAAATAATCCTCTCCTTTACACACACACACACACACACACACACACACACACACACACACACACATATATATATATATATATATATAATCAACACTGACAGGGAAGACGGATTGAGATCTTCAACAGGCTATGCTATTGTTTTTCATGTTTTCAAAACACCACTATAAAATGCAATACAGTATATTGACTGCCAGGCAAAATGCAATAAAAAACACAGACTGACTGGTAGACATTTTTTGTCTTGCCTTTGACATATGACAGTCATCATGTGACCGCTTTCTGTGTGCAGTACAAGCTGAGCTCTCAGGGATAAGGAAGAGGCATCTGTATCAAATTTACAATTTTCTTTGGCTTCTGATATATGTACAGTAGTTGTCACTTTCACATAATGTAATGTACATGGCTGTAATTAGGCAAGTCATTATTTGCAGTGCTGACTCTGTGCTATTGCCCTCTCATTGGCAGCGAACCCACTGTTCACACTGTTCCATACTAGATACACAAACAGTCATCTGTGTCGTCATGTACCTGTCAGGCAACCTGTTCAGGAAATAAGGAGAGATGAAAGAACACCGATTCTGTCATGGCCTTTTTGGCACGACTTGTAAGCTAATTCTGCTGGGTCATATTTTAGGCGTCATGTCTGTGAACATATTCTTTTGATCTGTGGTGTTCACTGTCATTAGTGAACACTATCATTGTGCAAAAGAGCTTTGATCATGGGGGTGGGAGTGTTTGATTTTATGCATACAACAAGGAGTGGATTTAGTACTGATTTAAGACTGTCCTTAGGCACAAAGTATTGACTTCTTGCTACATCCAACACCACTGGGGTTACTGATATTGAAATGTCTACAGTACAGCTGCAAGGCTAAATGAAGAATCAAAAAAGATTAGGAGGAAGGGCAATAAGGAATAAAGAGGTCCTGCAAATCTCCCACTACAGCTGAATCCAGGGAGGACAGCTGGTAATCTCTGTAGTCTTACAGCCTCAGTGTGTTATGCCACTCTGGCATGGGCGTGTCTGTCTCTCATAGATCTCTCAGCAAGACTCCAAATCAAATGTCTAGGTGCACTGAGGTGCTTCCATACAGCTCCTTCAGGAGGCGACATTAGCAATAACACTGTGTTATCTGTTCATGTGCAGGCAGCATAGAGCTCTGGCCAAGGCTGCCTCATTGTCCTTCTGCATTTTCTCCATATTTACTTTCCCTCGTCCTTTTTTCCTTCACACAGAAGTATCTTAATATTTAACACCAACAAATCTAAAAAAATAACCAAATATCAGCCTATAGACAGATGTACCTAAAATAAAGGCCATCCTAAAACCGATTATCTTAAAACCTTTTAAGGTATATTTTGCATTTAAGATTATACTTTGTCAGATGATGCTGCAATTCCATTGCTCATGCAAGTAGTCATTGCTCATGTTCACTTTTAAGGAAGATGTGATGGTTCTGAAAGAAATACAAAGAAATGCAGCTTTATCAAACCCCATGGTAATGTTTTGAAAACTTTTATCTGAAAACAAAGGAGCACAGTGATTTATGATGTCACTTATAGCATGGGTTCCTCTCAAAGTTTGTTCTTGGAGGTCTTGACTTTGGAGGTCTTTGACTAAACTATGTTTAATGTTATATAGATATGAATAGAATTAGACATTGTACAGAATTAAATTGTTTATTGATTGTATATTTGCTTTATTTAACATTGCTATATTGCAATATTTAGCAGCATCATTGACTATTTAGTGCAGGTCACATTGACACTATTCAAACACAACCAGTTAAGATGTGCATGTTTTTGGAATGTGGGAGGAAACCAGAGCATCCAAGGTAAGCCACATGGACGCTGAGGACATGCAAACTCAACACAAGTGGAGTCCACTGTCTGAATCGAACCAGGGATTTCTGGAGCTTTGAGGCAAACGTGCTAACGCACTGTGCACCATGCTGCTCAATGTAATAGACACAGTAGTGTTGATCATGGTTGGTATGGACGGTGTCCTGGAGCCTTCAATGCCATAGTTTCTCCGATCTAAGCCGAAACAACACCACCATGTCAATTAACAGAGGTCAAACAGACACTTACACGTTTATTAATACTATTTGTTTGGGGTAGGTTTGTCTCGTAGTGAGGTAGGGAATGACAACTGAAAAACAAAATGGACATACATTAACTTCTACTGAGATTTATAGCAAAAATATCTAGTCTGCCACGTTTAAATATCAACATCTGATATTGATTTTGTAGACATTATCGTGTGGCAGTCTTATGTTAGACAGGTCATCTGACTTATGGATTTTTCTTTCTCATTTCTTGCAGGTGTAAAGAGGGTTACCGTGGACTTCGCTGTGACCAATTCGTTCCAAAGACAGACCCCATTCTATCTGATCCAAGTATGTTGTTTATTCTTGTTCACTGGTTTTCTGGGAGAAAACAGCTTTGCTATGAGAGTACCATTCGTTTTATCCAAGACAAACACAGACCCCATTATTGTGGTCAGAGTAAATATCACACTATCAAGTCAGAAAGTAGTCTTTGCCCTCTGGCCAAAACTACACATTTTTGTATCAGTGATAAAATAAACCCTGTACTTGAACCCAGAACATACAATTGGTTAGTGATTTTTTTTTACTCTAGTGCTGTCTTTTTCTTCCAACAGTCAGGTGCTTGTTGCCCAAAAAGGGGGTTCACATCTCAAAACTCAATATGCTAAAGAGTTAATCATGCTTATCTAACTTTTGTAGAGGTTACAAGGGATGTCTGTTTCATCTCATAGAAATAATTTAGATTCCTCCTTATCCACCATTTACTTCAACGATTTCACCATGTGTCTAGAGAATGGGAAAAATGAGTTAGGACTTAATCATCTAGATGTTCTTGTAATTCATCCACTGTCTGATTCACGGAGAAACTATGATGAAAAACAGCATTCACTACGTATTTTTCACATTTCAGAAAATTATTTCTGGGCTATGGTTGGTTTCACATCCAACATGGTTTCTGTCTCTTTGATTGTCTGTGGTGGATGAGAATTTACCAGATCTTGGATAAGAATCCATAAACAATCCTACAAAAGCACAAGCACACAACGAGGAACACAAGTACAACTTTAAATGTATTTTTTTCCCCAAATATGTAATGGAACCAGTCTAACAGTACTAACGAAATGTTTTCAAACCCACTAGTCACAGAGTTTCTCATTATGTTGTGTTTAATGTGTTGAAGGAAGCAATCAGGTAGACACAGATTTTTCTCCTTCATGTTCTATCATTCAGAACAGAATATATTCCTGCTATTATTATGTCCTCCATTTGTTATTGCAACTTAATATTTTGACAACCTGGGTGTGGCCACTTCATTAGATATATCCTGTTAGTACAGGGTTGGACCCCTTTTTCCTGCAGAAACATTTCACAAATATTTTTCTTTGATTTGGTCCATATTGACATGGCAGCATCGTGCAGTTGCTGTTGCTGTTGGCTATCTAACAGCAAGTCCAGCAATTCTCCTCTGACCTCTGACATGAACAATGCATTTTCACCTAGACTGCTGCTTAATATTTTCTATTTTTGTACCATTCTCTGTAAACTCTAGAGATGGTTGTGTGTGAATATTCCAGCAGATCAGCAGGTTCTGAAATACTGAGATGAAAGCATCTACCACCAACAACCAACACAAATTCGAAGCCACTTAAATAACCTTTCTTTCCCATTCTGATGCTCGATTGGAGCTTTCGAATGTCAACATACCTAAATGCACTGAGTTTTTGCCATATGATTGACAGATAATTGAAGATGTTACAGATGCTTGCATTAAGGAGCAGGTGAACAGGTATACCCAATAAAGTAGTCTGTGTGTGTGTGCGCAGTAATCAAACTAGCACACTGACATCATCAGGGCACTTAAGCTAATAGCAGAGTTGGTATTCCCAAAGAAAACTGATTCCCCAATTAGAGGCAAATGAGACTGGCTTTGGAGTTGATTCCAAGCATAGAAATAGATTTTTTGCAAGTTTGCACCTATAATCTTCAAAATTAGTTAGCTAGCTAAGTTATTTTAGGTAAAATTAACTTTAATATGGCGGCTGTTTAACATTGGGTGGTTAAGGTAAAGAGCAACTAGATGATTCTCCCCTAAGGCACCAAATGTGATTGGTTCATGATTATTCAGGCAATTGAGTCTTTTTCAGACAGGGCTTGTTTTCCTCTCTGGGCTAAAGATAAAAAGTCAATGCATAGAACAAGGTACAGATAGATGATAACTGTTTTGTTTTATCGTTAAAGTGCTTGTAAGGAATTAGTTATCTGGCGTAACTCAAGCCAGTCAAATTTTACTTGACCCAAGACTATATACTGTGAGGTGTAAAAGCAGACAATGTAGCAGCTTCAAAATCTATTTTTGCTGAGCTTGGGATTTCTCAATGACACAGTTATGAAAGCACAGTGGGCTGTAGAGTGCAAAAGAGCATATATCCAGCACAAATCTCAGAAGCAGCTCTTTAGGTGAGAGCTCTATGAATAGTTTTGCTCTTAAGAAGTGAGCTTTTGTTGTGAGCATGTTGAAAAACCTACACTCCCATTTACAGCTTTTTGAAGCCACCAAACCTGCTGCGTGGCTTGTAATGGAATCTGTTCTGCTACATCCGATTTTTCTTTCAATGACTATTTTCAGTGGCCTCTATCAATCATTGCCAGATGTGGACCTGCCTCTGCTGTCCATGGCATCGTCTTTATCATAGGTGCACTTACATTATCTCCTAGCCCCTTCATCTCACACCTGCCTGCTGAACTAAATCCATACATAGCAGTTTAAGGATGCTGCAGTTTCAAAGACATCAGATGTGAAAGCAGCCATCATCTTCTGGCTTTATTTCATTTCCTAACAGTTTTGAGAGAGACAAGCCAGTTAAACCAGATAATGACCTTGATTTATAATGCTGTCAGGAAAACAAATTCAGTGTGCCACAGAGCGGCCCTCATAAACAGAAATCACAAAACCAAATATATCATGTCAGATTACATGCTTTGCATTCTTCCTAGCTCATTGTGTTTTCAATATTTCTCTATTATGCCCTGATCTTGCTCCACTGGTACACCTAGTATACATTTGTGGGTCAGTCCGTCTTTATTTACTTAACCCACCAAAATGAGCCACAAATCACCCTTTAGGGGTGCTTTATCTGGCATTGAAGACTTTTTGTCCTGTGAGATATAGCAGAACCAGCCGAATTGCTGCACTTAATATGACTGAAAATCATTGAACAGACATCATTTTTTATTTCTGTATTGACTAGCACAGAGGAGGCAATGCAAGGAGAATCCACTCAGCTTATCTGATATGGGGTATAAAATGAAAGACAGTCTGAGTCAGCTGTTAGTGATTGGTCACTGCTTTGAAGAATGTTATCCTCACCATGTTGTTTATACTTGGAGGAAAATGTTGAAAGACCGGCTTAAAAGGTGGTTTCTGAAATGGGGATGCCTCATTTTGAGCACTGGTCAGATGCTGTAGATTTGCAGACCTCCTGAGTGGGAGAGCTACAGTTTCACTTTCCAACTGTGCAGCCACTGACTCAGAAGAGGCATATCATAACCGACTTGCCCAGGGGACAGCCTTTATTTTGGAGGCATCACTCTAGTAAGCTGTACTAAGGCCACATTTCACTTGCTGCTAGCTAAGGACAGATTTGGGAGGGATTGAGCTCACTTCTACTATTGTTTCCCCTCAAGGCAGATTTAGGTTCCACGACTCCTTGATAGATTGGCATTGAGTCACTGGCCTCATTGGCATTAATCAAGCTCCCTTATCATGATGGCCATTTATACCAAGGTTACTATGTTCTTGGGATGAGACATTGTGCTTTGTCACAGCTGTATGGTGATCACTGCAGTGTCCAGAACAGCGGATATGCAGCCATACTTAATAGTGCCACGGGTGCAACTCCTGACAGCACGGCAATTACACTTGAATGTATGTGGCTGTTATGGGGGGCAATCAGACAAAGCAGCTTCTTAAATGTTCATGCTACAATGGCAGAATCAATAAGACAGACCTCTTGGATTATTAACTATACCCTTTTTCTTTCTGAGTTCAGTGCTGTTTTAAAACGCATCTGTTTTCTCTACATGCACAGCTCGACTAGCGGGGAATGCACTGAAATTACAATGCTAGCACATTCCCCCATGGCTTCAATTTCCAGATTTACTCCATCCCTCCTACAGCATGTTAAAATGGAATAATTAAGAGCTGTCAGTAAACAGGTGTGCTAGCCCTGTAATTTACCGTACATGCTGCAGTTGGAGGCGTCCAATGAAGTGTCATGAAGTTACCACCCATGAAGTGTCATAGGAGGCAGGCATTGAAGCAGAGTAGTGACTGTAGCAGACTAGTTTATCGAACAATATGGATGCTCCATAAAATGTCAACGGACACTAGAATGTCTTTTTGCATATTAATTTGTATCTCTGGCCATGCAGCTATCAAAACATAACCAACCCATTCAGATATTTATTTTATTACTCATTTTATTTTTGACCTGAAACATTTCCACTGAATATTTAATATTATCACCAGCACTAAAGCCAAGTGCTGTCCACTGTATACAATTACCAACACAATGTTATCTTTTTTAGCTGGTGTCACCCCCATTGCTGTGCTTCAGACAGAATTATATGAACTATTCTGCTATTAATTGTATTTAACTGCTGTATGGAGAATATTGCATAACAATTTATCAACAAGCATATGGTTTCTGGCAACCGTGTTCGAGTTCTCTTTAAACATGACAGAAATGCCCACAAGATATAATCTTTCACAAGCCTGGCATGCGAGGATCTATTTAAAAAACGGTAGACCACCTCTTTCAGAAAAGCAATTAAGTGTGAGGGGCTTGCTTTTAATTTAAATGAGATTATATTACAGAGCCATGAAAATGGGGGAAGGGGCTGTTCAGATGAAAAGAACACAAGTGCTGGGTTTTTTTTATCAGTCCCCAAAGTCTTGAGTCTCAACAAGAGAGAGAAAGAGTCCTAGTGCATTTAGAGAGTCGATCGGCTGTTAAGCAGATCGACTGGAGCAGACATACTAAAAGAGGACACTGTAAGGATAACAGTTGAGGAATGACTAAAAACTCATGACCAGCAGAGACAATTATCAGCATTCCTTGGGAATAAAGCCAAAACAACATCATTTGCGGAGTCCAATTCCACAGGCAATCTGTGTCAGTGTAAAATTCTAAATGAGAGGATAAGCAGGACATTGTATGCAAACCATTTAACAATCATTTTTCTTTTGGTCAGTTCCCTCTTTCTGAGATGACCCAGAAAAAGATTACTTTTGTTGTTTTGTTGGACTGCGGTAGCCTAGCGGATAAGGTACTGGACTCTGGATCTCATGGTTCCTGGTTCAAATTCCACTTCTGCCAAAGCCATGGTTGGGTCCGTAAGCAAGGTTCTTATCCCACGCTTGCTTGAATTGTAAGACTGTGATCAGTTGTAAGTTGCTCTGTAAGGGCGTCTGCTAAATGCCACAGATGTTGTTCAGTCAGGTTGTATAAAGATTTTTTTCATACACTAAGGATACATGAGTGGATAGATGTACAGTAATGTGCAAACATTTTAAGCAAAAGTCTTTGTTTTAGCAACAGCATAATTAACATATATAAGATACCAGTTTTGGGGAAGTTACTCAAAAACAATAATATATTACTGATTACTCATTACTTAAATAAAATTGTAACGGGATTACTTTACTCATTACTTTCTGGAAAATGTAATCT